>KI915049.1:3461586-3481818 GCA_000473445.2 Anopheles farauti | reverse complement strand
CATGTTTTCTTCTCCTCACCCCGTTTCAGCTATCCGCAACATACCCCTCGCCCACAAACTAGCTGTCAATTGTTTGCCGGGCATTTATACAGAACCCCCAAGGTAATTCGATTACATCGATTTCGATGAAGCAATCATCGAATTAAAACATGTCGATGAAACCAACAGTCACTCGTGAGGCCTAAACTCCCGTGTGACAGTTCTGGCAGTTGTGGTGAGTCACACACTGGCTGTGTTATGATTTCAAAAACCGTTTAATGTGGGTGGAGGTTTATTTACACTTTCCATCCATTCTCTGTTTGTTTTGTGTTGCTGAGGTAAATAAAGTGCGTGCTTCGGGAAACGTTCGAAGCATTTGTGTGTTTCGTGTAATGATTTATATATTTTATATTTCAATTAAATCTCTTAAATCTTTTAAATTTTGAATTTCCAATTTCTAAATTTCTTTTCCTATTGCTTCCTGAGCATTTTTATGTGTCTCGTTCTGATTGTCTTGTTGTTTGATAATATCCGCAAATGATCGTTTAATGTAGTTGCGTGGTATCGCTGGGGCCTGTGGTCTTCTTATTTCCCTGGCTTCCCTCATGGTGACTCTTTGCATCGTTTGTATATTTTTTATCTTTTTTAGGTACACTGGGTATTGTCTATCTAGAGTGCTGTGATCTTCTCCGCACTCTAGGCATTTCTCGGGTCGTTCGCATTTGTCGTGGTAGTTATCTCCGCATGTGGCACATTTTTTCGTTGCTCTGCACAATTTTATCGTAAGTCCTAGATTCAAACAGATCATGCACCTCATTGGTTTAGGGAAATACTGTTCTACTTTGGTGTCATATTTATTTTCCTTGGTGGTGTGTTTGTGTTGAACGTTAGAATTGCCGTTCTGGAGTTGGCATATTCTTCGTCTCTGTTTTTTCTTTTAATTATGTATACTGCTTTACTTTGTTGTCTTTTTGTTGTTGTTGTAGAGCATCCAAAATTTCTGGCTCCGTCATATTGCAAATGGCGTCGCACCGAATCACGCCTTTGCTCGTGTTTAAACTTGCGTGCTCGTAGTTGTTGTAGGTTAATGTTCTCTAATTATGTTGCTTTTTTCCTACAGCTTACTAACACTAGCAGCCTGCTGTCTTTTAACATTGTTGCTGCTTTGGTTTTTCGTTAATAGCCCCTTCAATTGTCTTCTGCACCGCGAATGGGTTTAATAAATTAATTGGTTTTCCGGATTGATCTCCTTCTATCACCATAAATACGTCCTCTTCTATGGGACACTCCGTTAACTCAGGCTTTTCTCCTCTAAACCTCCTTTTTCTCCCATTTCTCTTATTATTTCCGTAGCCTAACGGCTCGTAGTGCGAGCCGAAGCCTGTTCCCCCTCCGGAGTCTTCGATCCCCATGTCTTAAACTACTTCCTTATATTTATTGTTTTATGTACTATATAACTTATTTTGTTATACTAAATAAAAATAATCGAGAAAAATAGTAATGCTTATGTTTTTTTTTTACTAGTAATATATAATTGTAATACTTAAGGTTTTTTTCACCGGTTTGAACACACTACTGATACGTCTGACACGTATCTCAGTCGATATTGGATTCATCATAGGGAAATAAGTTTTAAATAATCTTTAGTGGGTAGGATGAATCAAAAGCATTATTCAAATGAGTTACAATGAACTCTAGTTGTAAGGATGAACTCTAGTTGATAAAAAAGACAGTCGAATAAACATTACCGTGCAATCAAGACGCGAATCTACACACACCAAAATATCACACGAATAACGAACGTGCACAACCGGTAAAATTTATACAGTCGATCTTCATTTCCATACAAGCATTCTTGCTGATATCATCTTAAGGAAGAAAAAAAAACAGTAACCATGGACGTCAAACTTCTCCTCCAATATGGCTGCCATGATAGTCTTATGACTCCACCTCTCTCACACTCACTTTTGCCACTACAGTGCCTGACAAAAATTATTGTTGTAATGATTTTTTTTATTATAGATAAAATGTGCTATGTTTCTTACATTATCAAAATCGCAAGTCAATACATTTGGGAGGAATAGATTGGAATTTCAAGTTAATATTGAAAAAAATCTTTTTCTCAAAACTAGCCAGTCATTTATTAAGGTAATACTTTATATAATTGCTAAAATGAACTTTAATAAATTAGGCACTAGCGGCGGCCAGAGCCAAAAAATTGTGTCTTATTCAAGCCGGTATGCAAATACGTGAAAAAGGCCGAGCTCGAACGCTCGGGCGCTTTTATGGGTACGGGTCGGAACGCTGTTCGATCCTGCGATCCCGCTATCGTACGAACTGTTATATATTTTTCATAATATTTTTAAATTGAATGCAATGTAAAATTGTATGTGAAGGAGCATTTCTTGTTTAGATATTTTCACGATGCAATTAACAAATCCATGATTTTACATTTTCAACGTTCAGCGTGCAGCAGAGCTCAGTATGCTCATTCACAATTAACTGCAACACACATTATTCCAGTAGGTTATTGTTGGAAAATCTTTAATTTATCAATCAGGATTTTTAAAAACTCTGGGGCGATAACGTTGTTATAAATCTGGAGACATTCGTCCTCTTCCACTCAATTTATACACTTCATTCCTATCGATTAGTCTTTGACATAGATAGATCACCATAAAAGGTATCGAATTTTTTACATACTTGATTTATGATATAAATTCATAAATTTTCTCAGAATTCTCCCATAAATTTTCTCAGTATACATATCACTCGTAACACAAATATTTATTGAAAATACTAAACATAAACAATTTAAATAAACATTTAAAAATATTGAAAACACATTGAATTTGTTTACCTTACTTGACTACACAATGGTTGTTCGTTGAAACTTGTCAAGTCCTGTATATTCGTATATAATTAATATTTAGCTTTCATGAAGCGGTCATAGTAACCTAATCTTGTTCTCCAAATCCGCTACATATGGAAAGGAATGTAACCAATAGGTAGTACGTAAAAACTATTCCGATAATTTATTTATGTATCTTTCGTAGGAAAGAGATACGATAGAGCGTTCAATGACCAGGATGCAGACACTAAATTGGACCAAACAAAACCAAACTAAAACGTTTCCTGTCGGCAATGATCACTAGTCAAGGACGCAACGATTTTAGGTTAGCGGACAAACGCGCTTGACTGATAAAAGAATGACCCCTTGCATCTTGGAGGACCGATGGGGTGCTTAAGATGCGATGCGATGCGACAGCAAACAAAAAACCACACACCCCATCCTAGCTGATTCACGGACTCAATCGGGCTAGATTGCCTGTGATTGCAATTCGTGCCTCCCACCTAGGCATTGGTTTGTGAACGGGTTGAACGAACGATAAATGACCGTATCGTAGGAGACCGCCAGATCGTTCGTTCACCCCATCTCCGAGCGGACTGCGAGTGGATCGTCGAAAGCGTATCGGGTTCCGATTCGCCCCAGGCACAGATCCACCTTGGCCAGGTTTCATGACCCTCTTTCAACTAAGCCCGGTAACTAAGCACCGAGCACAGTGTGCCTTGCACTCAGGTTCCTTTTTTGACATTCCATCTTATCGTAGAATGCCGAATAAAACTGCATGCAGCGATAACTGTTTTATACTCTGGTTTCTCCCCCGCCTCCCCCCCCCCCCTCCTCTCTCAGAAAAACAACAGCTAAAAATTTGTTGACACATAGGTGTGCGCTATCTGTGTCAGGTAGTAAGCGATAATATTTGGAAACGCTTGTGAAAATACGCAAAAATCATTGAGAGTTCGCTGGTGCCAGTGATTAGAAAATAAAGACACGGATCATTGACCGATAAGTGTCCGAGCGAGAAGTAAACAGTCAATAACGTGCTCGTGCCCGCTCACGACTAGTACGAGGGGCATCGCGTTGGAATGTCGAAGAAACTCGTAATATTTGTCTCATAAAGCAAACTTGAGCACGGCAGGGATTTCGTTTGGCATTGATGCTAGCGACGATGGCCACGACAGAGGATTAAGACATTTTTCTACCATTCATAGAGACTGGAATTGACTGCATTCTTATCATTGTGGTTGACCATCGTATGGATTATCCTATTAGCTGTATACGATAATAGTTGCTATTGGTCATGGTTCGTATAGTTCGAATTACACGTAAACGTAATCTTAAACGAAAATTGAATCACTCAAAGCTCATGCGTTGCTAACTCGCCACGGGTGCTTGATGGGCGAACCGCTGTACACAAAATCGACACGAAAGAGTTTACTGTGGTCGTAGCGCTGCGTGCAACCACGTGCTTGTTGTTCCACCAGCTTCAGCTGCATTGCGATCATGATTCTAAGCAAGGATCGAAGATGACAGATCGGCAAGGCGGGTGCTTCCCTCTCTCGCAGCGTATGCGACCTTGAACAAGTTTAATGGCACAGAAAGCTCGCCCGCCTGCTTAGACGACTTCAAATGCCGGGCAAGAAATCGTTCGTTCCGACGGCAGCGGCTGAAGCAATGGCGTTGACGGAGGCGACGCCGGCGGCAACGACGACGACGGCAGCGGCTGTGTGCAGCAGCGGTAACCACCATGCTCGTCTTGAATCGTTCGCCGTGTAAATGTCACCAGAAAAACACTCCAACCCCATCCGATAGATGACGCAGTGATGGCGCGCGGCAACGAGAAACATTAGAAATGCAAATCGGAATTGGATACAGGTGGCACCTTGCCGCGCTTCACAACCGAGAAGGCGAAACCGAGTGGAGATGAGATTACGCGATGCGGCACACCGCCACGCACGCTTTGATTAACTGGCGTGAGAAACAAGCGTCGTAGCTGTCTCGTTCAACCGTTTGCGCATGGGCAGGATCAGGTGGATCATCCATCCAGCGACTGTGTTGATGCATCAGGAAGACGGCGACTTTAGGATGGAGTCGGCTGGCTGGTGTCGGTGCTCTACTGTGAAGTTGGACGTAGGTGTTGATTGAGTTGCGTGTGTGTATGTGTGTGTGTGTGTGTATTTTTTGTATCTGCATAATTGAAAGACGCTAACAGGTTTGCTAGGTGCAGGTGTGTGTGTTTTTTTATCATAACTTGTCAAAATGATGCTTTGCTGAAGTATCAGAGTTTGTTTCAAGTTTCGATTTAGTGGGTCAATCCTCGAATATTCTTTTTCGCGACGTTTTCCTTTGAGTCCCATTCCGAGTTTATCTAGTTTGTCGCCTATATTGACTGGATTTGTTTGTTTTAAAAATAATAAAGAGATGGATTTAAAAATAAATTGATAAAAAATTCATAAAATTATGCATTTCAGACACTATCCTAGCGTCCATGAGATATAGTCGTAATAGTTAATCGTCAGAACCGAGTGAATTTAAAAACCAAAGAATAAAATAAAATCAATGGAACTGGAAATGGAGGATTTAGTTATCAAAATCAGAATTTAGGACTAGCTGTAATAACTTAATGGTTGTATTGTCCATATGAAAAAACGATATAGCCATAAACCGATTTAATTTTTGGGAATTTCAGCCTTCTGTTACAAAATTATTGGGGAACAACTAGGGGAAAAAATGTTTCACCAAAAATCATAGCAACCATAGCAACATGTAGCGAATGACGTTTATTAAAACCGTTTCTTTCGTTAACGAAATTTTGGTATTTGCTAAATGTATATTTCTTATTCAAATTTTTTAAAACATACGGTACTGATTCGATAGTCTCTACTATAAGCAACATGAATGCTGGCAAACCGCATTATTTTATTTCTTAACCACATACTTGTATCGATGGAGCCGCATGGTAGGTCATGCGCAAATGTGTTAGTTTGTGAATTAATTGATCCGAAATGTTGAGGGGCAATGAAATAAAAAATATATGTTACTTTAAACTCACATATGATTCAAGCTCTCGCAAGAACTCCTGCTCTTTGTTGGCGTCAGCAATCATGCAAGAGGCGATCCGTGCAGGTTTGTAACGGAAGCACTAATGTCACATTCGCTAAACCCACTTCGGAGGCGGTCATTGGTCGTGCTCGTTGCTCGTATAAGCCGTTTTTGGTTGTTGTTTTAGCTTGCGGGTTGCTTGGGTTCTAAGCAGCTTGCCGACACGCGGTCAATCTTAATCAGTTCGATTGCTGCCGACAATTTTGGTGACTTGAACGTGCGTTTGGACGAATGGTAGAGCAGCTGAAAATAGTGGCAGTTGTGAGGATTCTTGTCTCGCCGTGCGGCACTGCATCGCACACTTGGCCAGCTCATGCTTAACAAAGCCCCGCGGGGTGATTGACCGTAAAAGTGGCACGAAAGGCACACTGAAACCGCTTGGCAGCGCAACAACTTCCGTCGGACCCGATGATCGCTTTGTGGCGGAGTGGCATCGCTGCTTTTGCATATCGCCGAGAAGAAAAAAAAAACCACGACGGATGGGTTAAGATTCGCCGGCAATCTTCTAGCTCCCAGCTGGGGCTAAATTTTGGCCGGCACGGTTTTGTCCAATCAGGCGTTCTTCTAGTACCGCGTACATCTTCGTTTCGGCCTCCGTTTTCCCATGCGGCGATGCTTGCTTGCTTATTTTGTGTGTGTATTGTTGATGACACACCACACGGTATGGTACTTTATTTATTTTGGTTGAGTTAGGGCAACTGCATCTGCGAATTCGGTAGCCACCTGGTGTTTTTTTTTGAGGTCTGAGCTGACAGCATTGGGGTCAATGATCTGCGGGAAAGGATTTTCTGAGCGTTTCCGTTTTTTGGTTTCTTTTTTGTTTTGTTTATCTACAAACCATAAAAGTCCTTGAATCAAAATGCCCCGAAAAAAATACCTTTTTCGTATGTTCATTTTTTAGTTTTAAGCCTTCATTCTCCTGTTCTATAAATGATGTTTGTATGTGTGTGTGTGTGTGTATGTGTGTGTGTGAATGTGTGTGAATCCTACATGAAATCCTTGCCAAATAATGAACGAAACGATCCTATGCGAGTGGCCCTTTCTCACCGAGTTCAACATCCAGGCCCAAGGTCAACCGGATTTTTTGGCAAGGGTTCAGCATGTATCATCATCATTTGGCATCATGACGGTGTTCGCTGCCGGTGGCCAGCTGCAGATTGCAGAGAAGAACACCGAACACAGATTGCAGAGAAGCACAAGAAGAAGAAGAAGCAGAAAAAACAAGAACTACAAAAATTTAATGGACCGTACGACGAGAGGTGGTTACGGATAGATGAAATCCCCCATGTGTTGCCTGGTTTATTTTTTATTGTTCATTCAACATTTGGATCACGTTTGAGCATCGTACGACAAAAGCGAGTCCTTTGCGCCCAATGCAATCGAAGGACTGGGTAGGTTTCACGCTTTCATCTATCCTCTACATCCACAGCACGGCGAGGGACTACGATTGCACAACACACCTGAAAGGTGGTCAAACCAGATGGCATGCAAAAACGGACTGGTCGGTAATAAATTCTGGACGCATAAATGGGTAAATTACGAGTTCCCGCTTTGAGAAATGTTACATAATCCAACCGGCTTGATACCGGTGCTAACGATCGCGATGGGATCATCTATCTTTATTTTCCGTCACTGGGAATCTACCCTGGCTTTGTGCGGTTCACGACCCATCGTGACGAGTCATAGGCAATAATTGCATGCAATAAAATCCGGTAAATCCTATACTGCTGGAATAGTCCATGATAGGGAAGTGGGCGGGCTGAGGTGGAATTGCATTTATTAACGATGCGTTGAAGTATGAAATTCTAACACACAAACTAACAAAATTCACCCACAAGGGAATCGACAAACGATGGATTTTTTTTACAAACAGAAGAATAGTAAGAAGCAAATGCAATTATTCCCAAAACAGGCAATTTCTTTTAATCCTAAGAGGCTAGACAAGGGACAAGAGAGTTTTATACTAAATAATCATCCTTTTCTCCTAAAAGGATAGAGAACGACGAAGAATTTACGATTATGAATAACGCTACGTTATGTCAAGCTTAGAAAATGGAACTCGCAATTGTTGAAATTGATGTAGCTGTAGCGATAGCCGCACAAAAGGCACATTGCCCCCTTCCGCTTGGCTACAGTCGCAGGCCGGAAAATGACGCCAGCTGCATCCGACACCCGACCGTTCTGCCACCATTTGCGTCACTGACCAGATGCCATTCCACTGTGCTTCTACAGCTCAGCACACTCAATCTAATGCCAAACTAATGGCAATGACCTAGCCGTCCCTAGCCCCTTGATGACTAAATGCCGGCAGTGGCAGCAGAGTAGGTGAGTAGGCGATCGTGCAGCGGCTAGCTTTCTTTACCGATAACCGCTACGGACCGCTCCCTGCATCGCCGGTGGAAAAGGGGCAATGCACTAAAATAGGCAAACGAGAGGCCTGTTACACATTGTCACTCGCCCCGCTTGTATGTGTGTCAAGTGCAACCCGCGAAACTACCCGCCGGCGAACTGGTTAATAAACCACGCAATCATTTTGCACTTGAATTTATTCTTTGCTTTGTCGAGTAGATCATGGCAAAAAAAAAGCAAAAAACAAACGGTGCATGCCGAACCTGGTACACGTGGCAAACCGCGTGTTTTATTGGACGTAATCTGCTGCGCCATCGGCTTGCAAAGGAGTTCCCCGGAGAGCTTCGACCGAGTGACGTCACGTTGATCATTGGTTATTATCTACAAGGCAAGTTTGCAAGCAGTGTAATAACATTTATTTAAAATTTAGGCCGACATGGTGCTCTGGCTATTAAGAATCTTTTCACAAATTGTTGCCATCAAAATGTAATAGTGTGAAAATTGCTTTTTACAACTGTAATAGTTGGTAGAATGATCTGTAAACGATCGCGAACACGGTAATCCATAATGCGGTGGAATGTTTTCGTGGGAAACGATAGTTTCCCAGCTCCAATGAAAAATTAAACAATATTCTGAAGCAGTTACCTACAATTAGACACAAATGGCGAAAAATAAACAGAACCAAACAAACATTAAACCAACTTCAACATTTTCAAAACTCTCTCCGTTTCTATTTCCAACATGGACGCGATGTGGTGGAAATAAAACTTGCCTACTAGATGGGGTGCTCGAATGAGTTTAATTTTTATTTGGTAATTAATGAATAAATTTCGATTTCGTTTAATTAATAAGAACTTTAGAACATTTTCAACAAACTTTGACAAAATAATGCATATGTATTAAGTGTAAATGTCGGATATTAAATTTTATCTTAAAAATTCTAGAACAATAGAAATGTTCACCTCACAAAATGTGTTTTGTTGAGAAATGAAAACTCTATCTAAAATCCAAAATATTTATAATTTAAAATAAATTAAACATGTTACCATAAGGACTTCCCGTTGAAACACGCAACGGTTTGATACGAATCCGTCATGGCTTAAAAATCGAAAGGATGATTCTTGCTTGAAATAGACAAATATCAGTGCCTGTAGGAAATGGTCAGGAATATATGCAAAGAGCTCATCATGAGGTCCTGCAAGGCTCATATTTCGGGGAGAATTTTCCCACTGTATGCCCGCTGTGCCCGTTAGAACAATGTAAACATCCCAAATGTATACCACGAGAAAATAAAACAAGATAGACAAATGTATTCATGATTAAAAAGCTCCCATTTTCTGGCACGGAAAGTGACTCATAAAATCTCTTCGATTGCAATCGAAACTAGAAAATTGCTGCGCCAATTGCCTTTGCGTTTTACTCTGACCTTACCCACCGGCTCGCGTGCCCTCTAAGCCTCGTCCGGGTTCGCTTCCGGCGCCAATCGTATCACACAACACATGCGCCGATTAGACGAGGCTAGGTTTGTTGAAGAACTTTCAAGTAACCCGGGCCGGTCCGTGATGTGCTACGTCATGCGGTCATTGCTCCCGACTCGGTTGCACCGATGCGGATGCGAACACGGGAGGAAGTGGGAGTGTGAAATGGCAAATGCACCGTGGCCTTTATGCATTAGATGGCCTATTGCGCCGCTACGCCGCTTGGAGCTTAGAGTGGCATAATTTCGTCATTCCCGTTTTACAAAGCGATCTAAAACCAACACACGGCGCGCCAACACCATCCCGTCGACCGTCCGGCCCCCTTTCTCCAGGGTTCGTGCGGTTGTGAGTAGAATGTAAAGTGTTCCTTAAGGGGGCGCACATGGTGCACAAACACACACACACACACACACACACACACACACACGTAGCGTGTTTCGTTTCAAACATTTGCCTACTTCACGGCCAGCGAATAGGCGCACCTGGAACTGGTAAGCTCTGCTCACTCGCACCGGGCGCCCGGAATTGCGACCATCACACACAGACACACAGACACACAGAGACAGACACACACGCCGCGTGAATGCACTCTCGCCCGACACGTGACACGCTAACCTTGAGCTGCAGCAAGCCAGTACCAGCAGCCAGCTTGTTCCGCTGTCGTTGGATGTCATACGTAATACGTGTGCGGCATGCGCCACTGGATCGGGAAACGTACGCGCGCGCGCGCCGTTTCAAATCTAGGCCTAGCTCGCCTAGATTGACGCGAGAAATCTCCCGGAACGAAAGAGAAAGAGAGAAAGAGAGAGAGAGAGAGAGAGAGAGAGAAAGAGAAGAGACGGGTGAAAAGTCCAGTTCGCATAGCCACAACAACCAGTTGCCGTTTTGTTTGCATTTCCTTGTTAGATAGGAAACTGCATTCGCCACTAATTGGTCGGTTTCGCGGGAACGTACCGGTGTACGGTGAATGGCAATTGCCAGCGCTCCGGAGGGAATGTCGGAACGGTCGGAAGGGCTCACATCGAGGGAGGTTTTTTCCTCTTTTCTTAATTTCTAACAACAGTGATTGTGGGGGGGTTTTTTTTTGTCACTGTTCTTGAACAGGCCGTTGGCCTTTGCAATGATGGATGGATGTGTTAGAGGAAAGGTGCAGGGAGGTTACCTGCTGTCACATAGCAAAGAAAATGCATACTTCTGGCGGCGGTTTTTTTGGTTGTATTGGACGGGGAAATTCAGTTAACAGCAGCAATAGAATAGGTTCGAACGTAGATCGTTCGATCATTGACTAGCAAACAACAACCACCTTGAAGTGGCTTCGGTGGCGGTGGAATCGTTTGAGAAATCTTTCTCCAGCGCTTCTTTTAAGCGTTAAGCAGCAGCTACAATGCTCGAGATCACTTATATTCTGGGAAGATCGTCTAATTTTCATAATTGGAGCATTTTCCCGGTTGATCGTTGATTTTTAGAATGAAAATTTAATTATAAAGTTAATTTGATTTATGAATCCTCTATCTAGTTTTACGTTTTTTTGTTGATTTAACAACAATTCCAGGGATCCAGATCGAATCAAACAAGCTTTTTTATATCTTCAATTTAGTATTCTTTACTTCTATAATATTTCTATGAAACTAGAAACTATAGTAAAATAATAAATAAATCTTTTTTTGGCATCTTTGCTTGGCCATTTTATTTCACAGCGGCATTATTGCGGACCATTCGGACATAATTTAAAAAACTTATAACATGTTTTTTGCTATTCGCGTTTTTTTTCTTCAATCTTTGTTCATTATGCTTGACTCGATGCATCGATTTTTTATGTATGCATGTGTGTGTGTGTATGTGTGTCTGTGTGTGATAAGTATCAACAACGCACGACTCTAACAATGCACACCGAAATGCATCAGCAACTCATCAGATCGATCTTTTTCCAGGAACATCCAAACATAATAATATCTATCCCGCAACGAAGCAACAGAACTAACGGATGCCGGTGGAATTCGTGTCGAGTTCGCAGAATTCCTTCCACGAAAGAAATTAAAGCAAACCGTTCGAATCCGCCAGCCTAAGGTTCCCCGCGGGGCAGTTTTACGTTCTCGCATCGAAAAACTTTCGCTTTCGCTATTCTTACCAAGTCATTAGTGGGTCGAGCAGCGAGGGCAAATTGGTCTGTGTCGGATAGAAGGCGTTCGAATCGTGGTTGCCAACATCATCAACAAAAAAAAATAAATAAATAAATAAATAAATAAACGATCGTCGTCGTCCAAACGAAAGCAAAAGCGTGCCTAGTTTATCGTGGCGAAGAGAGAGAAAGAGAGCGTGAAAGGAATTTCACGTTGAAAGGAAGCATTAAAAAAATTCTAACTCATGACTGGAAAGCCACCCGGGCAGCAGTTTATGAGCAAAAAAAAGCATGCAGTTGACTTCATCGTATGCAAGGAAAGCCATACGGGGGGGCTAGAAGCAGCATTTTGGTGCTCAGATCACCAGATTCAGAGAAGTTCCATGAAAAAGAAATGAAGAGAGAAAAAGAGAGAGAGAGAGAACGTGATAGTGAGAGAAAGGCAGGGAAGAAAGAAGAGAGCAGGGGGAAGGAAATCCAAATGCAGCTTAAGCCCAGCATCAAAAAAAGAAACGGGTGACACGGAAGGGGAGACGCGGTGCGACGAATATGCAACCAAAAAACCGGGCCGGCCGCGAAACGCAAGCGCAACCATCGAAAACCATCCTTCTCTGCGCGGTTCGCTGCGATCGACCGAAACAAGGGTTCAACGAACTGCGGACACTTTCGTTGGCGAATGACCTTCTAGGCGAGGTTTACGGCTACGGCTGCCAGTGCAGCAGCAGCAGCAGCAGCAGCAGCATAAAACATTCAACAATGAATTTAGGCGAGGAAAAAATGGAAGCAAATAAAGGCAGTGCTACATCGGTGAAAGAGAATCAATGGCGGCTTCTGGTTGGGAAAAGAGGTTGGGGAGGCGGATGGTGGAGCAGGAGACGAAGATTTAAAGAATGGAACAACAGCAACAGCAGCAAAAACAAAAACTACACCATTTCGCTATGCGAAGAGAAACTACAAAATGGGTTCGAGAATTTTGGCAAACAGTGAAGGAGAGCGAAGAAGCGGAATGATCGAACTTTCCACCGCTAGAGGAATGACAGACGGCTCTCGAGTCTTTGGGCAACGGTCGTAGCAACCCATGTCTACTAAAGCCTTCCATCAAACCAACGTTCAACGGCATCTTTTGGCTATCTGGACAGAAATCCCCTTCGAGCGGGAACGGAACGAACGCTGGGAGGAGTATGGTGAGAGGTGTGGTGTGGCCTGAAAAGAGAAGATGGGAAGGAACGACTGCGCGGGCAGCAGATACTATGGCGAATTGGATTGCCAAAATACCAAAAAAAGAAAAACGATACACCACGCATAGTAAACGCAGCATGCGGCGAATTGATCTCCTACTTGGATGGTCTGGAAAAAAAGCGTTCATTCGGAACGAATGGTAGCAGCAGGCAGCATCCAGCCTAATTTACCTGGATCACACGTACGCTCTCGCCAGGGGAATGGAAATTCCGATTATTTTATCATTGGTATTATTATTTTCTTTGTTTTTTTTTTTTTTTTGCAATCACGCTTGGTACATTTCAATGTTTTGCCTTGCGCAGGATACTTGTGAGCAGAGCGAGCATAGGATGCGAAACATCCGAGCGAAGAACATAAAGTTCGGACCAAGCGTCAAGCTGTTCTCCTCAAGGCCATCGAAAAGCAGGATTCATGGGGTAAAATAACGTCACGTTTGGCATGAGGAGCCATCGCATCAGCATGCACCGCTTTCTTTGGTGTAATTTGGAACTGCTCATGATGATTTGGATAAATGTTACGCAGTTGGCGGTGGAAGCAGTTTTTTCTTTTTTTTTCTTTTTTTTAGAAAAACGGTGATGGACATAACGGTTGGTTTAGGTAGACATATTTTTTTTTAAATAATTTTTTACCGTGTGCCCTATGCTGACACTGACAATGGCTACCTGGCGTTTGCCAACCTCGTCCGTGGGTTGCACGATAAAATTTGGTTGACCTTTTGAAGCAAAAAAACAAAAAATGAAGAACCTCCCAAACTCAGATCTTGGGTGCCGACGGTGGTCGTGGCACTGGCGTGTGTCGGGTGGTGTGCTACACCCCGAAACCAAAACACGCATCAATATTCATAGCATCTTATTATCCACCGCCGGTGCCGGTGCTGGACGGTGGTGGGGAGACGGTGGAAAGAGCGGGTAGCATGCCGCGAGAAAGCCCACTGTGACCGAAGCATTTTTTTTTCTGTTTTCGCTTCCTTCGAAGCTCGAAGCGAACCGCGAGAAAATTCAGACCAGAAGAAGACGCGCCGGACGCTGCGCGCGAACGCACGAGTGCGTGTGTTACGAAACCGTGCGCAAGAGAGACAAGAACCCGCGCATCGTAAGGGCATCCCCTTTCTAGGGGGGTGGGGGTGGGGGGGGGGAATGGGTAGGTATGTACGAGAAAATCGGCGCAGACACCGAGCCACACGCATGTACACACGCACACAGACGCACAGGCCGCCAGAGCCAGAAAATGTGTGCCACGGGTGATGGCCGGCTGTGGTTCTCCGGTCTGCCACTCGGTCACTCGGGTAAGCTTTTTTTTTGTATTTATGTTCCCCAATTGGGGCACCAATCGGGACGGACGGACACGGTGTGGGGTTTATGGGATGCCACGGCTTGACCGGCGCAACAAAACGCAACCAAACGGAGAAGAAGAAGGAACGGCAATGCTCACTGGTGGAGGTGCTTCCCGAGCCCGACGACGGATTATTACGTAGCTGAGACGAATGGGGCATTGGACAGCTCCAGATGCCGCCTCGGGCTAGCCAGCCAGCTTACAAGCAAAGCCCCCGGAGCAAAGCGAAACGCGAGTCATCGACATCCGAATATCAATCACACCATCACCACCACCACCACCACCACCGGTTTGTGAGCCTTATGCAGTGCATTGCGTCTCTCTGTCTTTCGCACGCTCTTTTTCGCTCTGCGCCTTCCTGTCGTGTGGGGAGGAGGCTTTGGGTCACTTTGCGTCTGGCCCGTTTCCGCCTCGTCGTCGAGCGCCACAACCAACGCTCGCGTGCAACGTTCGATGACCAGCGAGCCAACAACAACAACAACAACAACAACGGTAAGCGGTGGTGGTGCGTTAGAGCGCGGAACACAAATTCCTCTGCATTTGCTCAAGGTCACCACGACCAGTGTGGCAGTTTGGGAATATTTGGAGTCTTCGATTTCGCCGCAAACACTTCCTAGGAGGCACCGACATCGCGATGCACTCGTCAAACACCCAACTTCCTCTCTCCCTCTCCCTTCCCCCCCCCCCACTCTCCGCCCTGGAACCCACCCAGCTTCGCGCCTTCGCTGCCTGCAGGGGGTGCAGCAAATCGCGCTTCGTCATAAAATCTTTTTTTGCGAGCTGGTGGTAGGTTTCTCATTCTTCTCCCTGCCAGTGTTGCTAGGGGCAACAGTTCGATGCTTGCTTGACAAGCGCATTCGTCAAGTTGCTAAACCCTCGAAACGAAATGCATGTTTCTGGCAGTGTGGCTGTATCTATTCCATATTTCAAATTGCATCAATAAAAACGCCCGAAAACGAGAATGTTCCCAAAATGAACATGCACCCCCGCACACACACACACAGATATATACACACAATCACTCGTCATATGCGCGATTGCAAAGTAGCAGAATGAAATATTAACCACGTGCGAACCGTTCAAATCCGGTAAAAAACAAGCCTTTTAAAGTGCCACTTATTGCCACACTTTGAAGGTCACATCTTTGTTGGAAATGCATTATAAAATTTACTGGTTTACCATTACACGGTAAGTTTTTAAGTTGAGATGTCCGTAAGAAGCTTTTTTTTTTATTGTACAATCATAACCCTTCAACCCTTTAACAATAATCAGCAAATACTTTTATGCTGTGCTTAACTTTACTGCTTTGAAATAGTCGGTTTTTATTGCACCATAAACATAGCTC
This sequence comes from Anopheles farauti, assembly GCA_000473445.2. NCBI lineage: Eukaryota > Metazoa > Arthropoda > Insecta > Diptera > Culicidae > Anopheles > Anopheles farauti. The sequence continues at coordinate 3,466,030 of KI915049.1, read as the reverse complement.
TCGGAGCTAAATGCGATTGGAGCGTCAAGTGATGTTTGTAGAAATAGAAAAAATATTCAAATTGCTTCCAACTACTTCACTTGGTTCTATCTGTCCTGAAATTGAAGCGTCGTTTGAAGGAAACTCACACATTCGGGAAGATTTTCTGAATGATAACAAATGTGTTTGGTCGCAACTATTGAGCAATCTTAAAGTGAAACATCATTACGAATGAATGGATATGTCATTTTTAAATACATAAAATCCGAAATCTTCATCCACCTTGTGACGTTGTACAGCAGTACGAACGGCAAGATCCGACGGCCGAGAACGGTTAACATGCTTGACACACATTTCAAACCAAAATAAACACGTAACATAATTTGAGCCGCACTTTTTTTTGTTTTAATTCCGTTGCCTGCTCGAATGCCCGCAACATAAGACGTGAGACGTGCACGCCCTCAAAGTTCCGCTTAAAAGCATCCCTCGAAAACGTACCACTGCTTCGGGGTGCCCAGGTTTGTTTTTTCGTTTAGTTTTCGGGAGGCTTTTGTTACCCACAGACCTCGTGATCTTGTTTGCAGAACCCGTAGCCATAATAAACGTACGTTCTCGGGAACGTGGAAAGCACATCGAGAGCAAGCCGCTTTCTGTGTCACGCTCCCTCGGTGGGAGACCCTGGCGAGCCGGGAGGAGTGCCGGAGAGTGTGGGGCGCGTTTTTTTCGGGTTCGTTCTTTTCTTTTGTTTCTACTTAACAGGCGTCATTTGGTTACCGGATCTCGCTTTGCCCCGGGTCCGTCCCGAATCGCGGAACGTTCGCCTGCAGGACACGCACTTCCCTCCCTTCCCACTCTCACCACGAAGCCTTGGGAGAATGGCACAAGGAAATGAACCGTTGTCGACTGTTGGTACCGAGCCGCGCCCTCTCCCCCCCCCCCTAGCCACCCCGCACCGTCAGGTTGAATTTCGAAGCGTTCTGAACAGGATGCACCATTTCGGGTGGAAAGGGGAGCGAAGGGGGGGGGGGGGGGGGGGGGGGAGGGGGGTGTGCGTGGCCGGGACCCGAAATCTTTGCACTTTGGTCGGTTGCAAAACTCCCGAGTGGTGCACGATCGCGATCGACCGCGGGGTAATAAACAAAACTGCAGCCAGCTGAACCGAGCCGGAATCGTTCGTCCGTTGAAACAGCAAACAGCCGACTCATAAAAACATAAACATGCATCCGCTCGCTTCGTGCCGGTTGTGGGAGAGGGTGAGTCCTCTGTCACACCTCTGCAACGGCGGCCCCTTGGAAGCTTGGATTGGCAAAGAACGAAAGTCAACACACACGGCAAAGAACAGCAGCGTTCGTGATCGATGCGCATTTATTGCGGGTTTGGCTCAAAATGTGTCCTTCTCCGTGCCGTCCTCGCCTCATCGCTTCAGGTGATCTCCGAAGCCGCCGAAAAACGCAATTCAAATCACCGGAAAACAAAACGTAGGCCTTATCGCACGCTCGCCAATCGTGATCACTCGACTCGACACCAGCGACTCGAGCCAAACTGCCGAAAATATCTAAAATAAAAAAAAAATCCAAAGGCTTTTTATGATGATGTTTGAAACTTATTGAAAAAAAAATCACCACGCTCCATCAGATGTAGAAAAAAAAACCGCACACAAACTCGAAAAAGCATTGAGAACTCGCACAACGCGCACAAACACGGCCCGGGCGAGTCGAACGATCGATGCGTACGCAACCCCGAGACAACAGCATCCACCGCCCAAAAGGATGTCCGGTAAAGGGGGTGGGCTTGTGCGAGTGTGTGTGTGTGTGTGTGAGTGTGGCATAGTGTTACGAGCAGCATACACCTGGGGGAGGAACAGGAACAGGGCAACAGGGTGGTCTGAAACAGATCCCACAGCGTGCCATACCGTGTGACCCGGCCTGCCGACGACGACGACGACGACGACGACGACGACGGGGACGGCGTGAGCTTTTCTTCTCCCTCTCCAAGCGTCCAAGAGCGTCAAACTCTCCGTTATATCGCCCCGTTAGTTCTCCTTGAGAGAGGAATCTACGCGCGCAAAGCTTATCGCTCACCCTTTCGCGCGCACGCGCACTTTTGCCTTCCCGCTTGCGCCCGTACTGGCTGGACAACCCCGCGAGGCTCGGTTCTCTCGTTCCCGCCTGAAGCAACAAACAACCGGCGAGCGCGGTGGCGGCGAAGTTGGCGCGGCGACGGCCTACTGAGGCCCCCAAAGTCGACGACGACGACGACGACGACGACGCGCGTTCGCGATGTCAACTCGATGCCGACCGAATCCTACCTTCCTAAAATTCAACACCCCAGGCTCAGTGCCAATCGACGCACACAGCAAGCAACACACACACACAGTGGCAGCAGCACAAGGGGGTTGTAACCGAGTGCCGGTCGTACCTTTTTGGACGGAAGGGTTGCCAACTCTCGCGTATTAATATCGTGGCGATGCGCACGAACGGCGTCAGTCGAGTTTAGCGGCGGTCGGCGGCACACACAGGCTCAGAAGCAGCGGCAGCAGCGGCAGCAGCAGCAGCAGTAGTATCAGCGATCTGTACTATCTGCGCAACACTTGTGTCTCACCCTCCCCCCCCCCCCTCTCTCTCTCGTGTGGCCGCGTGTGGCATCGATCGAGTGCGAATCGAGTTGGTGTCGTGTAGGAATCGATCGCGATCGGTCCGTCGACGCGAAGACGGAACCAAGCGCAACCAAATACTCTAGTGCAAGTGGCCAGATGTGTGTGCGGGTGTGTGGAACGGACTAGTGCGTCTGCACCGCAAGTGCATCGTGCAAACACGTGCGTTCGTTCAACAGGCCCGATGTGCCGTGCCACTGAGGGAAGGATCTAGGAAGGAACGCTGACAGGGTGCCAAGTGACGGTGGCACTGAGTGGATGCACTGAGCAGAAAGTTTGTTAAAACAAAACAAAAAAAAGACCTAACAACCCCCGAAAAGCTCACATCACATACTCTCGCACACAAAACTCCGACGCACGGACGAACGGAGCGGTGAAAACGATGAGTTCCACACCGCCGATGCACGTGCTGGAAGCGATCCATGCGTTCGTGGCCAAGATGGGCATCCGGGAGCCGCGGCTAACCGTGTCGAGCGGATCGCGCAACGGTGACAGCTACTCCGGCGACGTCTACCGGATCGTCATCGCGCCCGGCAGCCGCGATATCGAGGATTTCGAGAACAACAACAACACGCACAGCAGCAATCGGATGCACAACAGCAACGGCGAAACCAAAGCCACAACCACCGTCGACGCGAATGGCAACGAAGATGGCGACCTGCTCGACGCTGGGTAAGTGCGACGGCGAGTGCATGCGTACCGAACGTGGCTGCTCGCGCCACCTCTCCCAAAAGGCGTGAAACACCTGCCACACCATTCGTTCGGTGCAGCTAGATAAGTGTTCGCGTGTGTGTGTGTGTGTGTGTGTGTGTACTTGTGGGTGGGTGAGCGTGTGTGTGTGTGTGTGTTGTTACTGTTTCCGAACGAGACCGAGAGCTCCAGCGGGCTGAAATATATCTCGTCCATCCTTATCGATACCGTCGATGCGGAGCTGTTTGCTTATTGTTATAGCAAAACTCGACGCCAACTTTGACGGACATTGATTGGAATGTTGCGCTGCAGTTTTGATATGGTGCAGGTGGGGACGTTGGGTTGGGAATGGACCGTGTCGTTGCAAAAACGTTTCCGCACACGAAAAACACACACACACACACAAACAAAAGGCAAAAGAAACAGCTAAACAACCATCTACCACCACCGGGATGCACTATGTTGGACGCGAACAAGCTGCACTTCAATTTGAGTAAAACGGTTTACGGCCGCTGCTGGTCGTTAAAGTTCTAAGCACGCTTCACTCAAACGCCTTCCCCTCGCCCTGCCCTTCTCCTCTGTGCCTTCCGGCAGGGTCATTCGAAATGCAAATGAAGTTCTTTAACTGAGCCTACTGGGATGAGCTGTGGTGGTCGCACCGGTCCCGGTATTTGCTCTCGTTTGATGGAGGCGCACAGTGAATCGTAGCAGGCTATGTAAACCTACACAACACGAGCGAGCGTACACAGACGCGCGCCCGCGACATGCGAAATGCACACCAACCGGATGTAGATGATCAACGGGAGGAACGGAAAACGGGGCATGATGCGCGGGGTGGCCGTGGAGGGAAGCGCATAGAGCGCATAGAGCGCATAGAGTTAATTTGGACAATGGTCATTGTCTACGACACGATCGGACGTCGGAAGCGTCGTACGGATGGCGACACCAGCCCAAGACGCACGCCGCCTGCCATCTCATCCCATCGCAATGATTGTTCTCTCCGCCGCTCCTCCGCTGCGGCTACCCGGCACATCGATTGACCCACTTTTCACGACGCGAGCGTGACTTTGAACTACATTTACGCGATGCGCTTAGAACTTCTTCTTGTGCCCGCGGGTGGCG
>KI915049.1:3402272-3461436 GCA_000473445.2 Anopheles farauti | reverse complement strand
GGGGGGGCGGGGGGGGTCTCGATTCTGGCACCAAATGCTAGCTCAATTGAGACAAATAGTGGACCGCGCGCGTTCTATTGCGAAAATCGCAAACTAAACCGGCCGGAGCCAGGAAGTTTGCCGCGCATTTCACGGTGTTTTTTTTTTATTTTTGCTCATTCATTCGCCCGCGGCCGGCGATGAAGGTGGACGGAGCTGAAAAAAACCACACACAGAAAAAACAACTCTCTTAAAGCACATTCCATTCATGCAAGCCATCGTCCCCGATCGTCCCGATCTTCTTCATTATCCTTTTTCATTAATTATGTCCGCTCAAAAAAAAAAAAAAAGAAGCAAGATGTCTACCACGTAAAATCCTGCGCGGTCGACGTTGGTTCGCTGCAAAACGATTAGCTTGGCGTGGTTCGTCCACAGCGCGCGTGTGTGTGTGTGTGTTTTCGCGGAATGTAGCAGAAGTCACACCGAAAACCGTACGACGTAATTTGCACAAACTTCATTTCCGAAATCTCAAATGACCCAAAGCCCGAAGGCAGCATGGGCAGGCAATGGGTTCGGCTCGGGGCGGCACCTTCTAGGGGTCCTACGGGAGTGCGGGAACGCTGCAACGTCCCCCCCCCCCCACCTCACCCACTCCAAGGAATCCACGAACGCGGCGCCAAAAGAACGCCGGATGGCTTATTAAAATACGCAAAAACATGGACCGCGGCCGGTGGTGGCAGGGGGGGGGGAGGAGAAGACCTGTGTCGGCCAAAAACCTGTTTTCGATTTTCCCTTTCGTTCCATTCAGCCCGTTTGACGGTGCGGTGTTTTTAGTTCTCGCGAGAACACGCACCACTTCCCCGTCCAGCACACCCTCCACCCCCCCCCCCCCCCCTGCTCCCTCCCCATACCTCCGGAAATGGGGCGCCATGATTTCATCGATGTTATCAGCCATTATTTTCCGATCTTCATCTCCGTCCCCCCCCCCCCCCCCCCCCCCCCCCACCCCTGCTCTGCTCCGGCACGCTGTTTACTTCCCGAACTCCCGCCCATGGGTACGTTCGTTTGGGAGCACGTTTCTAACAAAACGCCGCGCGAGTTCTTGCCGAGCCGCCGCAAGAACGTGTCTCGATCGTACCTGTTTTTGTTGTTTTCAATGGTCACCTTACTCACACCCACCAACCTCGCTGCCCGTTCCGTTCGGCCACATTCCACACCCGCACCCGGGGTGTGTTTGTGTTTGTGTATGCGGCGTGATCGTTATCGGTGCTTTCGATTCGATCGTGCGCGCGCGCACGCTCGTTCACGCTGTTTGCAAATACTGACCTTCATTTCGTTGCCTGCCTGCCTGCCTGCCTGCCTGCCTGCCTGTCAGCGGTACGCAGGAATTTGAAGAATGTGAGCTTCTTCCTGAACGCACGAATTGCTCGAGAGATGAGATACATCATCGTACGACATCGAGCGGCGCGCGGAGCTTCGAAACGAAAAACGGAAGCTAGCATTTACAAACCCCCATCCCTCCCCCACACACACACACACACACACACATACACATATGCGAATAACACTTTTGGAATTCTTCTTGGTCCCCACGTGCAATGATTGATGATCGGAACGGGCCAGCACCAGCTTTGCAACCTCCGCTCAAAGCTCCAGAGTGTGATGATTTATTTTGGCGTTTGTCGTCGCTCATTTTCCTTCCCGGCGCCACTTATTATCGTTCTACTTCGTGCAGATTAGGATCGTTCCTTAAAAGGAGAGGTCACACTGCCAGAACGCGAGTACATCGCACTTTTGTTGCGACAAACGGCGGGGAACGTGGGGAATGGGGGGGGGGGTGAAGGGGGGCGTTTGACAAATGACAAATCAAGCAAAGCGCGCAAAGTTTCGGTGCCGATCCGATCGATCAATCTCACGGTTTCGCTTTCAATGCCGCCACGACCAGGGGCCATTGAACGTGGTGCCTTGGCTTAGTGGTGGAGAGTGCGCGCGGCGAGAGGGCTGGGAGGGGAGGGAGGGTGATTAGATGAGCGGGAAACAAAAACAACATTACCATAACAATGGTTCTCGCCCCGTGCAGCAGCGATCGATCGGTCGTTTGCTTCTTTTTCGAACACGCGTCAGGGCGGAATGAGTCGTTTCGTGCGTTTTATTGGGAGATTATGCGAGCCGTCCGCCGTCCGCTCGTTCAACGGATCGCGAATGGAGTTTTCATTGGCATTTCGTGTTAAATTTGGTCAACAAAACGCAGTGTTTCAAACAAGTCGAGCAAATGGTGCGCTGCATAAACGATTATACTTGATGAAAACACACTTTCCTGCTTCCTTTTGGTGTTCAAATACTTGTCTTTATGTGTTTGTTAAGCTCGTGTGTATACAAGAGGGTTGGTAGGAACTGGGTATTTTAAAAAATTGTTATTTATTTTTAGGAGGAAATTAGGAGGAAATTTAAGAGAAAAAAAGTGATTTAGAAAGGGGCATCCTGATGTACTCTGCATAATGTTTCCATCCGGAATTCAGCATGATTACATTAGATACAAGCACATTTTCTACCGCATTATAATAGTAATGATTACGGGCATTTTCGAACAGGTTCACGTTGAATTTATTTTGCAAACGTTTACACATTACTTTAAATGATGATCGTAAACTATATTTTTGGTCACTTAGTTTCATGCGGTGTGATTTTTATCGCAAAATTACATCCGATTATTTGCTCGCGATCGCCTCAAAAGCTTCACCAATGTGTTGCACCGTCTGTCCAAACGGTTTGTAAGCATGACCCACATGGAAAACTGTTCGATTGAAAGTGTTTTAAAACAGGAAGCAAAACAATGATTCACTAAAGTTGGTCACCGAAAATGGCAACAAAAATAGAGTTGGTCAGTTACTCGAGCCGTGCGAAGCATGGGTTTCAAAACCCAAACCCAAACATTGCCCCGATGGTGCTAAGCCGAAAAATAAAAGACCAGTGTATTTTAAACTTGTCTTCCCCCAAATATGCGCACCAAAATATCGGCCACTGGAAGCCGATTCCATTGTGTAAGCAAACGCCCTTCACGCGGCACGATGAACTTCCACGATCGCTCTGGCTATCTTGATCGCGAGCTGTGATTCAGTGATCGCGGCAAAATAAGCGGCATCCTCGCGGCCAATAAACTACCAAACACGGTAACCCGACTGATCTTTCGAGGATCTGTCGAGGTAGGCAAAACCGAAGCTCGCCAGTCATCGACTGGTAACTGCAGCCGGGGGTGTAACAAATGAAGAGCTCCTGCCGGTAGACGATCGTCTTTACCACGTCTCGAAGCCGTTATGCCTTAAGCCACCGCTCGAAGTAGCGCAATTTGCAGATGTTTTCTTTTCCCACAATTATCTCCTGCTCTGCTTGGTCGATTCGGCGAAGCTGGTACTCCACGCGTGAGTTGGAGGAATTGCGGGAGCGGATACGGGAGACGGGAAGTAGGGCTGGAACGATCCTTCGGCGGAACTTTTCGGAGCGACGGAACGGATACTTTCACCCACCGTCCATCCTGCTCGCAAGATGATGCCTTACGAACGGAAACGATAGACGGTGGGTGAGATGAAACGCTAGCTAGGTGATGAAGGCTAGCCGTGAGGAAGCGTACGTTACGCCGCTCACCCTTCAAGCAGTACTCGCGGGAAGGGTCGCCCGGCCGGGCAGACAAAAACTGCAAACGTTGACAGTAATCCTTCACGAAACCATACCAATCCAATCCCCCGACGTTTCGCACACCAACGCGATCGGATTTCGCCGCAAACTCCACAGCTGACGAACGGCCGTTGACCGACCGGCGAACGGAGTTCACCACGGTAGAGGATTCTCCACGCGCGCCCGCGCGCTTTCGAACTTTCGTGACCATGCTGACCAGCAGGCAGCATTCGCGCGCGCCCAAACACGGTGCCACATGCAGGCGCAGTGCCCTTTTTATGTTTTGATTTGTCGTGTGTGTGTGTGTGTGTGTGTGTGTGTGTGTGTGTGTGTGTGTGTGGGGGGGGGGGGGAATTTTTTTATTCGTTACGATCGAGCCGCTCTCGAGCACTCTCTCGTGTGCGCTCTGTGACTAACTGCAATCTGTCTGACGCGTGCTCCACGCGCTACCGTAGGTCAGTGCTGCCGAGGGTTGATCGTTCAAAACACCAAAAATAAAAAAGCTCGCTGCGGAAAGAAGCAACAACAAAACTGAAGTCCTCGCCACGACCAAGGCGGCAAGGCGATGATCGCATACAAGTGGCCAGTGGTAGGAAGTGAAATGGAACAGTCACGACAACAACTACAGCAACAACAACGAAGAAAAAAAGAAATGAGAGACAAACAAACCGCCACTACACGCTGCTGTATCGCAACGTCACGCGGCAAGCCTCGCGGTCCACTTCGTATGTGTGTGTGTGTTTGCGCGCATGTTTATGAACCTGTAATTGTTTTTTGTTTAATTTCAATTTTTGCTGCCGCCGGTTTGTTGTTTTTTTTTATTTATTTTCACACCATTTGGTTTTTTTCTGTCCGCAGCACCGCAAAGGACAGGCGATTCCCGTAATGGTGTCAAATTTCGAAATTGTCATCAATTTTGGCATTTACATATTGGTCAGATTTTCTTTTGTTTTTTTTTTTGCTTTGCTGCACAAACGGCCGCGGACGGTCGTTCCCGGGAGGGTGGGGTAGAGGGGAAACGAGGGGGAGAGGGAGGTCGGTGGACGCATGGTTAGCACGTGCTTAGCCGTTTGAGCTTCTTCGAACCGTCCCATCCGCCGGTCACATCCGTTAAACTGAATCGCTTCGTGGGTTACGCGTGGAAAAAAGGCTGCATCGCCAGCGGCGGGGTTTTACGTTACAAAATGCTGGTGCGATTGTACAACGAAATTTTGTGGCTGCTTTCTTCGTGTGTAATGGAAGAAGAAAATTACCAAATACAGATAAATCGATAACTATTTCAATCGAGCATTGAGCATTTCGACCATGGTGTAATGTCAGATAAAGGTTCAGTGAACACAGAGTAATTGTAGTTTTGCTGCTAAATGTAAGTTTTGTATTATTTTAGTACAACATATTCGCTTGATGAATTCAATGTTTAAAAATTGTTAACGAGCATCAGATTTCTGTCAGATCACTGTTTGGCTAACCGCCACGAGATGGCGCGTTTGTATAAAAACTGGTACAACGCTTTGGGTTGCTATGTTTTTTTGTGGCTTGTTTCACTTTGTTCATACTTTTGCTCCCAGGCTACAAAAATAAATAAACAAATTGATAGTTTTTGCACAAAAATCATGCACATCTCTCCATGATTTGGATTTCAGAACACATTCGGTAAGCCGATAAAAAAAAGAATTTTGTTCTGCAACCGAATACTTTCTTTAGCAGGAAACACCAGATCATTTCGGTGGCAATGCTTTTAAAACGAGTCTTAAAAACAGAGTCCGGTTTGGTGAAAGGGTTCATCGTCTTACTATCTGCAGTCGAAGCAGCTGCTACTGCCGCTCCTGCTGGCTGTGATTGCGATCGCGCCACATCAATGCTGTTGTAATCGTGTATACTTCATTACGAGGTCGCAAAATTATTCGCTCCCGAGACAAAAACAAAAACCGAAGAGAAAAAAAAGCATTTTCGAACTCACACACCGGTTCAGCATAAAGACTCAGAGACGGTATTACACTAAAAACTGACCACGAACAATCTGTATCCGTCCGTACGGCGTACACACAGCGACATCGGCAATCACAGCCTTGTCCCTTTCCCAATATCATCGCCGGTTGTCTTCGAGATATCTCGTCTTTCGCGCGTTGTAGTCGTCGTTTTTGTTGCCATGGATTTGTCGTTCGTCGCAGCCATGGAGCGATGCAATTTACGGTCGTGCCGAAATTGCGTACGTGAGATCACTGACCTCGGGCTTTTCGACCGGTTGCAGCCCATTCCCATTCCTTTCCAAATATAATACACTCGGTTCGGTGACGGGGTGGCACTTCCACCAGGCCCTTGGTGCCATACTGCACACAGAAGTGCGGGCGTGGGGTTGCTGGGGCTTTTGGGTTTCGGCTTTGTTCGCGTCAAGCCGTATCTTCTGATATTAATATTTATCAAAATGTTGATTGCCATCTTAAGTGCGAAGGGCACACGCGTCGCGCTTGATGGCGTAATAGTCGGTACATAGGTGCGATGGTCAGCTTCCCATTCGCTAACTCGGTCGTAGTATTTTCTACTCCAATTTTACTTTAAAATATTGTTTCACTCGTATACAATTCTGGTCAGTTAGCATAATCTAAAATTTAAACGAAAATCGCTCCATTCTCTACATTCAGCAATGAGTTACAGGCAAACAGTTTGAAATGCAAACCTGACACGGCCAGTCTTGGGTACGTTGCCCACGGCACGTACTCATCGAAGCGCTCCTAGACGTACGCATTTTCGCTGTCGATAAGCTTTGCCGCACTTTCGCCACAAGCCCCGAATCCGAATCCCCCAAAAGGAAGCGGCAACACAGTTTATGCAAAAACCGACCTCTCCGCTTCGATTTCAGCTCCCACCACCCCTCAACTAAGGGGAGAGAGGGGAAATGCGTAATGAGCCGCGTGAGTAAAATCTGCGATCGTCACTGGGAAAGCGACCGACGAACGCAGGAAACCATGACGAACCGGCGGAAGCGTGTGTGCGAGAAAGAGCGAAGGAGAAGGAGGAGTGAGATCGCCCGAACCAAAACCAAACACTCATGCGTCCCTTTAAATGCCGCGGCCATTTAGCGACGGCCGGCGAATGGTGGCGAACAGGAACAGGAAACAATCATGCGCATTGTCGCTAATAAGACGAAGCGTTTCAATAAAGGTTGCACAATCAGCAAACAGTGTGCGGACGAAACAAAACAAACCAAATGCACATCATTTCAAGCGATACGTGCGATCGGCGGATCAGCGATTTGTGCGGTGCGTTTCCGCGTTCGCTTTTAGGTTTCGTTCGCTTCGTGCATAAAAAAAAACGGAGCACATTTACGGGCCGCACCGGATCGCACGTGAGCACACCCATGTGGGAAGATGCGCCAAGCTTTGCAAAGTACCACAAACAAATATCACACATACACACACGTCCATGCCCATGTCCCGATCGTGCCTTGAAGTGGCCTCAAACAACAACGTAACCGTTAGTAATCGGTATGTAAACAGAATGTGTCACCGTCGGCTGGTTATCCGTATGTTCACACCTGCACTTGGGTGGTGAGTGTGAAAGGGATGGAATGTTGTTACGGACCCAGATTGCCGTTCGATCGGCAGGGTCAGCAGGACCAGCACAGGTGGACCTACTAAATGTGGGGGTGGGTGGTAGGTGACACTGTGTACTACACTACACACTCCTACTTGCGCCACCCCATACCACGCCAATTTACCGAGCGTGGCAAGTTTCACCAATTATGTCAGCCCTTAATATGTGCTATCGAGAGAGGGAACCATAGAAGTCGTGTTATGAGATTTATGTTTTGGTTTTTCTTTTGCACCGGCACCCCAAAGGTGCTAATGGTTGGGAACATGCACATTCATGTGTGTCTGTGCGCTTATATGACACAGGTTGGTACCGGTGTGTATGCTGTAAATGTGAGGGAAACGTACCCCGTGCTTAACATGTGCGATGCGGCGTGGCTCGGCTAAAAGGAAGTGCGTTGTTTTTTTGGTTTTTTTTTAACGAATCAACACTTCGATTGTGTTTATTGAATGAAATATGCCTGAAAGGTGCAATTTTTTCGACGAGCTTTGCAATACCCGCTTCGTTAGGGTTGCTAGTCCGCACAGCTTACTATGACGAAAAACTGTTGAGAGTTGTTTGTAAATATCTATGCTTAGAATACAGTCCCACTAAGCTGAGTATTAAAACACAAACCAAGGAGAAAACTGCAATTCAGATGAGAGTTCAAAGCATCAAAAAATTTCGTGTATAAGATGAGTGATACGCTGCGTCCAAATTATTATGAGATATTTGGTAGGATACTATACCTTTACTGTTATGCACCCTTGTCGCCAACATGTTAAAGCGTATTCATGAAAATATTACGAGGGGTATTATAAGTAAAAAATAGGGTATAAAAGTTTGATTTATTTAATGAAACTTGCGAATTACTGAGAAGCCTGGTTGTAATTTTAATCGAGCAGGTTTAATCGCAGTGGTACCAAAAATGTCGTCCATACAAGCCTTGACGAGTGGCGCCATCTAGTGGCGGTTCCTGAGCCAATTATAACGCCCAAATTGTCGTTCAACAGGCATTTCCTTCGTCTGTGGATGAAATGTTTATTTGCTATACTTTGATTTAAATTAATCAACTTTTCTCAATCGCACACTCGTTAGGAATTTCATTCAAAACTGTTGAAATAATTGCAATTTTTTCGAAACGCTTCCATTATGACTCAAACACTGGTGTATTAATATTGTCACCCTCTCGAACCGTCCCATTGCAGGCTTGTGTTCAACGAACTGCCGAAGCCGATCAGTGTCATTGCGAAGGTAGCACCGACCACGAGTCTGCGCCGTTCGCTCTACAACAGCTCCGCACACTTTCAGCGCGAAAAGTACGTGTTCGATATAGTCCTGCCAATGTTCGAACGCTTCCAGCAGGCGCGCGGTCTGCGGGTGACAAAAAGCTTCGCCCACTACCCGAGCGTCATCGTGTCCGAGTGCTGCGAGGGCTTCGAGTACATTCTACAGCGCGACCTGATGGCGCAGGGCTACCGTAACTTTCCGCGCACGGAACCGCTCGCGTACGACGACGTGCTGCTGGTGCTGACCCATCTGGCCCAGTTTCATGCCATCTCGTTCGCCATGCAGCAGCAGGCACCGGACGCGTACGCACAGATCGTGAGCCAGCTGCAGGAGACGATTTTTGTGCCCCCGCTGCACACCACCTTCGTGGACTTTCTGCAGCGAAAGGTGGACTACGCGATCGAAACGCTCCAGCGCAATCCCGAGGCGGGCGATGGAGCGGTCGCCGAACGGCTGTACCGGTTTCGGGATGAGTACGGGCAGGCGATGGTCGATTGTGTGCAGAATCGCGACGACACGGTCATCTGCCATGGGGACTGCTGGATCAGCAACATTCTCTACCGGACCATCGTAAGTTGGAGCAAATCGAGCGAAGGGGACAATACCCACGGTGGATCAATTTACGTTTAACGCTCACTCTTATCTTACAGCCGGCACAACGGAACGGTGTAAACGACGATGGGCACAACTTCAACGGAAACGGCTACAACCATCAGCACCAACTTCACCAGAATGCCAAAGAGCTCAAGTTTCTCGACTGGCAGGTGGCTCGCTGTGCCACGCCTGCCATCGATCTGTCCTACTTCATCTTCTGCTGCACCGATACTAAGATCCGTGAGCGACTCCCAGAGCTGTTGCGCAAGTACCACAGTGCACTGATTCGGCGCATGGACGAACTGGGCACGATCAATGGACGTGAACTCTTCCCGTTCGAGCGGCTCCAGATGCACATGAAGAAATACGCCCGCTTTGGTTTCGGTAAGCTCCCGGACAGTCCTCGCAGCGGCGGGTACCTTTATAACCCGCTATCTTTTACTATCTTTTTTTCCACACCACAGGTATGGCCCTTATGACGCTCCATTCGACCTGCTGCGTTGAGAAAGATCTACCGAACGTGTCGGCGGCACTCGAAACGACGGAGCTGGTCGATATTGACAAACTTGCCAAGGACATGCTGTACAATCCGGCGTACATCAAACGCATGTCGGGCGTTTGTCGGGATATGGTGCGGTTCGGGTATCTGTAAGCGTTTTTCTTTCGTCGGAACAGTCAACAATCCCGCTCGGATGCGATGGGGATAAAGCAGACGCGATCCTCTCTAGCGCCACGGGACTTTTTTTCTTCGGACAGTACGCAGGCAACTGTTCAACTGCCACCCGGGCCGGTCCGGGCCGCATGTCCAGGGATAGTTTAGGTAGTACTTAAGTGAACGTAGCCCGTAACGTCTGATTTATTCCATGCAGTATTTTCAAGGTACGAGCGTTCGTACCATTACGTAAATGATGCCACAAACGAACGCACGAACAAACTAACAAACAGAGCACAATCATTGTAGACACTCAGTATTGGCTAGTATCAGGAGAGAAACCATGCGTCTGCTTTCCATTTGTGTCGCTTTCCACAGATTGCGATATCAATGTCGGAAGAACGCAGAGCGGAGCGGAGGTGCATCTATATGGGGGGCTACCATGTATTCGCCAGTAGATTTAACGGAAACGAATCAAATGAAGAAGAGAAGCTAAGCTAAGTTACCAGTAGGCAGGCAAGGCGCAATCGAAACTATATTGAACATTACGAATCGTAATTGAAATTTATTTCACAATCATCACATTTTAGTGATTGGCACAAAGATATTAGGCGAGCAGCTAGCAGTTAGGGGCCCGATCCGCGGTTGTGGTTCACATTGAGGGTGGTAAAAAAGTGTGTTAAGTAGGCATAGATAGTTTAGAAAACTGTTGCGCTGCTCATTCCCAAGCAAGAGTTGTGGTTTGTTCGCTTTGGTGTGATGGGTTGCTTCGAAACCACGGATCGGATTGGAAGTGGGAAGTTTTTTGTTTGTTTTCCATACACAAGAGACGAGCTCGACCATCCCACGGCCAACAGACACACCAATCAGCCGCATTCAAAATTCCAAAAAATGCATTTCGCACACTCGTCAGACGTTCCTTCAATCATAGCTTTACCATCCGGTTTTATATTTATTCACAGTGAAGAGGACAAATAAAGAGCACAACTCAGGTAGTTTGTAGAACTATATGGTTACACTTTATTGCGTGCGGGACGGATCGCTTGTCTTGCAATGAACTAGCCACTATAAAATGATTAACAATAAATATTGCTTCACTATATGTTGAATCATTGATTTACCTGCATTTTATTTATAAAAATAATTAAGTCTTAGTGAGAGAGAGAGAGAGAGAGAGAGAAAGAGAGAAAATAAAGTTTGAAATCACATTGATAAAAGGAGTTCAATTCACCAAATAGCCTTAATCCTTCCGAATGATGAACAAGGCAATTGTTTTCGCAAAACAAACTTATTAATGGGCTTCTTTTGTTTCTATTTCACAAGCGCAAAGTTTTTTTTCTATGCTTTTAGGACATTTTAGATCCAAAACCCTACTATGTGTTGGTTGCACAAAGGGTGCTGGCTCACAAGTGGTACTGGCAGAATCCTTCATATTTTGATGTATTGTCCTGTAACAAATAATTTATCGCAAAACAAAAAAGTTCAGGTTTAAAAGCTTTGATAGTTATCAAATCGATAAGTGCTAAGCTCATATTAAAAAAAAATGAAAATTTTGTTTAAAAAAAACTGTTGCCGAACACTGGAACACTTACTGTTAACCATCCGTCGTACTGTTTAAAAAAGTAATACTTTAATATTGTTGGAATTAACGATAAATTTAAATTACTTCTTGAGTTTCTGTGATCTAGATAAGTTTGAATTGTATTTTCACTACTTAACGAAATATGGACGCCAATACTGCTAGAACTAGTTAACTGCTCAAATTTTAATGTTGTACATGGCTACAACATTACATGGCTACAACACTACATGGCTGCACCATTCTCTTAACCGGTTGACACATTCTCTCTACTGATTGCATTGCTCCCTTATATGACTCGAAACCCTGTATTACAAAAACCCTGTATTACTTCAAATGCAAAACAAAAACAAACTAAAGGTTAGAAATTGAATAATTAAAGAATAAAAGAAAAAAAATTATTGAAATCCTAACAAGCGTTTATAAGTAACGTTCATGGGTAATATTGGTTAATATAGGTTAATGGAGGGATGCATAAGATATTATAATAGAAGAAGATGTTAATTCGTGAGAGTAGAGGTATTTGAATTCCTTACAGTATAAGTATTGTACTACTTTATTAAGTATTGTTGTATTGTGTTTATATTGCAGATATTGTGAATGATATGGGTTCTGTACCATGGTGGTACATTTGGTATGGATTTTAGAAATTTATTTAAAATTTTTTGCATTTTATGTGTTTTAGCACCATACTGGTGAGGCATATGTTATTACCGGTCTTATTAACGCCAAATATAGCGTAAGTTTGTTTCTTAAGTTTAGTTTGGATGTCCTGTTCAAGAAGCTATATAATGTGCGAAATAGTTTTTCGCATTTTATGACTGTATTCTCCACGTGTTTGCTGAACGTCTTTTTGTCTAATATTAATCCCAAATATTTTGCATTATCTTTCCATGGTATGTTAGCGTTCTCAAATTTAAGTTGGCGTGTAGGTATTTTGTTTTGTTTAGTAAATCTGATGAAAGATATAGCTTCCGATTTATTGGCATTTACTTTTTATTTCCTTTTGGTGCAATATCCTGATTACTTTTGGAGTGTTAAATTTAATGTTTTGGCTATTGTTTTGTACTGTTTGCTAGTTGCGGCGATAGCTATATCATCGTCAGCGTATAAGCACTGTTTGCATAAGTACTGTTTGCAATTATGCATGTTAAGGATGTACGATATAAAAATGCTGAACAGGATTGGGGAGCTGAACACACGCTCCCGGAATATAACTTCAGAGCTGGTGTTATTAATGTATACTGAATTTTTTCGGTCTGTGGTGAAACTATGGATTATGTGTATTAGATAGTTGGAGTTGGAAAGTTAAATGTAATCATTTTGTATACCAGACCTCTTTTGTATACCAGATTTGCATTTGAATAATCAAATATTTTAGCTTCAGGTTTAATTGGTAAACCAAGACGATTGATACTGAATTGAACTGGAAGGTGGTCGGAGGTTAAATCAATCGAAATTTGTGGGTCTGATATGCTATGTTTGTTGTTTGTAACTACGATAGTGAATGGTTGAGAATTAGAGTTTACATGGAAATGGGTTGGTGGATTTGGGTGATAAATCGAAAATAGTCCTCTTTGCATTTCATCGAAGAGAACTTTTCCAGCTTAGTTTCAAGAGGCACAGTTCCACAGTTTAAATCTCCACAAATGAAATGGCTACTTCTGATACTTGTTATTTTTAAAACATCATTTTTTGAAAGCTGATTGTTGGTATTACCGCCTAGATGGTAGGCAACAATGATAGAGATGGGTGAGCTGTTTGAGATGATTTGAATGCCTTTTGCTTCTATTACTTTTAAATGAAAGGAAGGGAGTAACTTTTGCTTTATGTTGTTTTTAACAATAACCAGTATGTCTCCTTTCGGACCTATTAATCTATCTAGTTTGTGGGTGGTATAATTAGGAACATAGGACACTGGAATAAACAGTTGCAATTGTACAAGCAAACGAAACGAACATAGCATTGGCGGGAAAAACTTTTGAGAACAATTTACGAAAGAACACACACAGCAGTTTGAAGTGAAAGTTTCTCACAAATATCTTGTTTTGCCTGATTTATATTTCGACTTGTCCGCTAGAAGTTCGGTCAACAATCATCACTATTTCTTTCATTTGCTCCCATTTGGGGGTATGATGCTCGTAACTCACCACATTAAACATAAACATTTTATTATTCTTTTACCAACAATACATGACCAACGCTTAAACACTATTTGGTAATTATTTCGTACGTACAGTTTCCCTTCTGCTATGTCTATAATTTGTGTTTCACATTGCGACTAACTAACTAGATTATCACACAACACTAATTAAAAGGCACATTCTTCATCGTGTGGTACATTCGAACAAGCTCAAGAAAACGAGAAGCACCTCAATACTCTGTACAAAAATAGTCCATTTGTTCGAATAAATCTTTATGGTTTCGTTTAATGTTTTGAGCAAACGCTTCTTGCCATTCCGGTTCTATTATCTCGGGCCACATCAAACATCTAAAACAAATTTCCATAAAACGCTTCATTACTTCTCGTTCATGCTTTAGCATCAACTGCTCTATTTCATTGTCTAGCGCCTCGGTTTTAGAAGCGACTGGTCGATTATTCAATATTACTTGAAAAACTTGGACGGCCATTTCATACTGTCCATTTATCATCGCAATATCGAGTACACTATTGTTATCTATATCCAGAGAATATAACGTATCTATCGATGCGTGTTGCAGCAAGTATTTCAACGTTTCAACCGCACGATTACCAAATTCGTACGAGCTCGATGCAAGATAGTGGAATGCATTCCGCAGATTCTTCGCATTCATTTCTGCTGGATCGAACTCTTCGGTAATCAAGCAAGGGAGCATATAGACGCATCCGTATTGAACAATCGTGTGCAACAAATTGCGACCCTCCTCGTCGACGCTATGCAAATCTGTGCATTTATTGATTAAATACTTGAAGACCGGGACACAGTTTTTATGGCACTGGGGCTCTGTTTTCGGAAGCAATCTCATAATCATTACAATACGTTGTTTCGTAATGGACAGATGGTAATGGAGCTTCTGAATGATGTAACTGGTCAGCGGAAAATTTCCTTCATGTAACGCGCTAGCCAGTAGAAATTCGAAAATATAGGCTTCGTCAACTCTTTCGATGTCGTAGTAATGCTCAGACAATGTCGGTGTTAAATTTGTCGTATTCCGTACACAGCAATTAGCAGTAATTATATCATTCATTTCTACATTGTGATCGTCTCCGGTACGAACTTCCTCGACAATGGCGTAATCTTCAACACATTTAATCTTGTGCTGAACACACAACTGATGAAACAATAATTTAAACAAACTCATTTGATTCCGTTCAATCGCAACGTGCACGGCATATACGAGCCCACGGAAGTTGTTTATACTAGGGAGCGGAAATTTGCAATTTTCAATAAGGTAAGTAAGTATGTCTTGGGCTTTGCCCTCAAATGCTAACTGGAACAAACTATTCGCCACGGTTCCCAACACTTGCACAGGAGGGCCTGTTTGTGAGACGAACTCCTTGAATAAATCAAGACAATCCCACCGTGTACAGAACTCCAACACGGACAGGGAGTTTAATTTATCAAGAGGTGAAAAAATATCAAGCTGCCGTTCGGTAAGCAAATGATGAACTACTCGCTTGCGAATTTCTGCGTCCTCTCCTTTATCACTGTATGTTTTCAAATAGTCTGCATAGATTGTACCCTGAACCAACACATCGCCTATGTCATTCGAATACAACTGCTCCAACAGAGTATCGATTTTAATCAAAGCTTCACGTTTTAGAAGATAATCTATCGCAAATCCATCATTGCGAATAAATGCATACTCTAAAGCAGTCCACCCGAAAAGCTCATCGGTTGTATTAATTGAATAGTTAGAGTAACGAATTACTTCCGTTAGTTTATAGCACATTATGGCATCAATTTTTCCACACATGTGTAATGGGGTCCGTCCGACGACATCCTTAACTATTACCCAAGATAGATACTGTGAGGTACGTGGCACACTCTTCTCCAAAGCATAATCTAACATTGCCCTGTGCATGTCACATCCTTCGCTATCCCGTAGGATCAAGCGATCGAAAAACTCTCTCGTTCTTTCCATCGTATAGCCCCAAATGGCTTGCGATCGGAATATGCTTTCACTTTTCATACGGGCTTTGTTTTTGTGTAGCCAACAGGCCGCGAAATACTCGGCGTACATACGATGAGCAAACAGAGGAACACCACCTTGAACACCGGTTACGATTCCAGTCTTTTCTTGCGCCTGTATCACTTCCACCATGAACTCTGATGCATCCTCTTGTTCCTCCTCGGACAGCAGTTTTGTTCTACTCTTATTGTCGAATATTACATACATAGCCAATAGCATATGCTGTCGTTTGAATAGCTTTTGCAATTTCGCATCCCTTCCCTTTGCGGCTACCGTTTTGGCCGACGAGTCGGTCGTTCCCGATTTATTCGTGTGCAAGATGGCTAACTGCTGTTCCACGAAATGTTCAACCAACGTTAGAATGTCGATGTTTATATCCAAAAATGATCCAAACAAACGTGGCGACATTGGTTGGTCACTAAAATTAACGTATTGCTTTATTTCCGAAAGCAACAGCTTCAGCACCATGTCCAACAAAAGGGGTGTGGTAGTTATACCACGAAGAATTGTAGTAATAGTAGTGTACAACACTGTCAGCAATTGCACGCGTTGGTCCGTATCGAAGCTATCATAACCATGGACCTCATGCAGAAGAAATTTATCGATTGAAACTATTTCATCACTTTGAGAGAATGGCTGCAATCGAAGCAAACTGCAATCGCTGAAGGTTTTCTCCAACTCGCCTTTCAGTTCGTACGGTCGACTAGCTATGAAAATGTTTTGAAAACCCTCAAAAACAGCAAATCGTGCAAAGCATTTCAGTACGATGTCCTTGTAGTTTGGTGCAATCTCATCGAACCCGTCCAGCAACAAGACCAACAGCTTCTCATTAAATTTCTCACGGAACAAGCGCAACTCTACTAGATGATCCGGCGGTAACGCTTTTGCCTTAACCTCATCCAAAACAATTTTTCCGTTCGAGAAGGTCAACAGTTGGGCACATCCATCTGCGACATTCCTCTCCACATCTGTCGCTGCAACCGTTTGTTTGTGGACGTTCGGAACAAAAAGAGCCAGATGGATCAATCGGTACAAGAATCTCACGATGTGAGTGTCGTCGAAAGTTTGCACACCGTTCTGTTGAAATTGTTCGAAATCTGTCGAATATTCCAATGCGTTCAACTTAACTACATACCGTGCGCGATCGTCAGTAGACAAACGCCAAGCTAGCCAGGTGAAGAAGGTCGACTTTCCACATCCTACATCGTTGAGAAAAACACATACCTTTCCTATGTCACGGACACTTTCAAGCAAATCACGATCGTTTACTGTATTACACATAGAAAGAGCCGATTGTACCGCAGCAAAAGTTCGCTCATTGTAAGTTTCATCGGAAACGGTCAAACTATTGAAGGAGATTTGTTCTTCACGATCACTAACAGATATTGGGATACGATCGGAAGCCGCGTTGGGCATTTCCAACGGAACGAATTGGCGAGGAACGTACCATTGCTTAATGTTGTCGTAGTTTGTTGCATTTAAATTCATGCTACCTTCTTCGGCAGCTATTGTGTGAAGTAACATAGTCAAACTGTCAGTATCGCCTACAATTTTCTCCAGAGATGTATGCGTCCCGAATAAATTAAGGTTCTTATTTTCTTCACACAACATTTGCCGCGCTTCTTCCGTAAGATCAGCCATTAAGAAACATTCCTCCATAAGATCTTGAATACTCGGCGTTTGCTCAATGATAACAACTTTCTGCGTAAACTCTTCTGCCAACGTTTTGATTTCATCGATTGTGTGAGGTTCTAGCGTTCCAACGAAAGTTATCACTTTGAGTGTAGGATGTTGAACATCCTTAAGAAACGAAAGTAAGTTTTGGAAATCATTCTTTAAATTATGCTTTTCCTGATACGAAGAGCTGTGAATAAATAAACAGTCGTATTTCAGTAATTTTAACATACTCAACATGACGGTGGAACTGACTTCCACATTAAGTGAACTGAGGAATGTATGAATTGCATGCGCTTCCTTATCGCTCATAAAAATATACAACGGAGAGTTTTGCAAGCTTAAAGGGTTTATCGAAATGTAAGGATATTGACGTTGTATTAAGTCGACATAGTCATTTGATGCATTCTGCATTGCTGTGTTGTTTGCTTCCAACTTTTCCATAATGAATTTACGATCCATTGGGATAGGGGCGTCACTTTTCATTGCATTGAATAGCAAACCAAATAGTACTGGCCCATCTTTTACAGTACACCACTTCGGCAATAGCTTCATAACTTGGTTACTTAGTTCTTCTTCGCTCATTGAATTACATACCAGCACGAAATTATCGTAGAAGTCCAATATTTTTTTACGAACTACCGAATTTATGAATCTTTCGGTAGTTCGGACGTTACCAGGCAGACGGAATGAATGTGTATCAATTTGGATGCAATGTTGTTGTATACTCCTTCTATAGTCTACTTTACTATTTTTTCCAAGCAACTTTTCATATTCCGTACGAAAAGCAGTATGGAGCTTTCCTATCATTGTTGAAGCGTCTGCATTAAAGAATACGCTGTTGAACTTGTAATTGTTAGCTCCTATTGGTTCCATACATAAACTGATCAGATCAGCAAACGCATTGAATAACCAATCTTCAAAGGTCATTGGTTTGTTTTTGAATACAATGCAGGCCATTCTCTTGCCTAGCACAGCGGGACACGCATCCTGTAGCATTTCATCGAGTTCCTTCCATGTGTTTTGACGATTGACCTGGTAACAGGTACCACCGATGTCATTAACGAATTGTAGTATATCACCATCCTGTGGTTTTCTCTCCACAAAGAGCTGCTTCATGTCTTCAGCCAACAGTCGATTAGTGCACAATACATACGTTTTGCTATCCAGAGGAAACCGTTGTTCCACGTCGAGGAATGAGATGAAGTACATGGGGATGGAAAACGGTGATTTGGAGTCCCAAGCAGCAAGAAATTCACTTTCCCGTAATGGGGGCTTGTCTGAGGCAGTATCGACGTTTCCGGTCAACTGCTTATGTTTTGCCTGCATGTAGACGGTACCTTTGAACCGTTTCGGTGATGAGTAGCGATACACAATGTCGTCGAATTTCCCGCCACTGGGATCTTCCAATATCATTTTAAAGTCGTACGCGTTGTCGGCTTGGTACATTTTGAACGCCCTTAACAATATTACTAACGCCAGTTGCAAATGATAGGAATAGCCGTGCAGAGTGGATTTGCTTTTATCAGCAGCTGGAGCGCATGAGCGCTGTGCTTTTCTACCTGACGATATCGATCGATCGTCATTAGCTGATCCTGATTGCTCTGGCGGTAATGCACACCTTGGAACGATATTTTTTGTGGTATCCATTTTTGGCCTAAAATCAAGCCAAAACACATTAGAAAATATTCGAATTAAAAAACAAGTAGAATAATACGAATAATTTTCGCAGATCGAGTAACATGTTTCAATACACTTCTGAAATACTGATTTGAATATTTGTATTTGTTACGAGAAATAAGCAACAAGCGCACAAAAATCGGCAAAATGGCAGAAGGCCCAGCATCGGAAAATTAGTCACTTTTTAAAAATAGGACGTGAATGAAAATCAAGTTTAAACCCAGAAAATCAAAACACCGTTTCAAGCATTCTTTTCAGACATTTAAGAAAGCGTAGCACCATAAAAATGCGCAGGTTACCCCTGTGATTCACGGATTTTTAAAAGGAAAAGACGTCCTTCCGAATAAAAGCAAAATAGCAAGATGATTAAAGCACCTAAAGGTAAAAAGTGAAAACATACAGAGAAATCACTTACCTAGGCATCATCACTGGTTTAGTTGTTTTTGCGTGCTGTTTAATTCCTTACTGCTGATGAATCACGTGAAAACCACGCCGCATTATAAAATTTAGCTTTGCTTTTTCGTTTTTGATAAGGTTTGTTTACAGTCGAACGAAACATGACAGCTCGACGATCGCCCAATGAAAATACTATGACGAGCTGCCTATTCTTTCACTGCACAATGGGCCGAGGGCGCCGTTATCGAAGGCCAAATTCGGCCCGAAGCTTTTAGATTTCTGAGCAATTCTGAGCAATGAGCAACTTAAACAAATTTTAATGGTATATTCTAAATAGTCTATTTAAATAAACGCCGCTTGTGCGTATTACCGACTACATCAATACGTGTTATAGATCTTGAGATGTTATTGCACTTGCACGTTGGTGCGTTAACCGTTTGTGGGTTCTTTCCGTCGCCTGGCTCTAGATATCGTGCCGTGCTTAAAGATTTGTTTACCCCTACGACCCCAAGCGATAAGTTAGAACAAATTTTAACCGACGACGACACTTGAGCTTAAATGGTGAACTTTTTTAATTTCATCACCTAAAAAAAATGTTCGGTTTCGCTTTATAGCTTCTTTAATCAGCCGCCGAGCTTAACATTCGCTCATTAAAGCTCCGGTATACAAAATAAGCGCTTCCAAAGTACAAGTGTTGATTGGCTGAGATAATATCCCGTGCATACGATGTTTCTGTACTAGATTGTAATTAATTTTATATTCCTTCCACTTTATATTCCAGTAAAGTAGCTATTTTTGATGGCAAGCAGGCAATCCATGGCGCATACCGTGTTCGTTTTTTGTAATTTATCGGCCAGGTGGAAAATTAGGCATTAGAATCTTAACCGAAGTTAATTTTTAACTTTCTTTCACGATTTTCGCACGATTTGAACCGTGGAACTTTGGACCCCAGAACGACGGGTTTGGTCTGGAACGGTGGTTGACAAGATGTTGAACAAGACACGAGGTGATTTTACTCCCAGGATGTGCCAAGACGCTGCAGGCAACATTCTTGTGGATGAGCGAGAGGTGATCGAAAGGTGGAAGTGCTACTTCAACGGACACCTGAACGGAGCGGAAGCAGGAGATTCCGGAGCAGGCGTGAGTGACAGAATCGAGTAACGAATCAGTCAGAAAGCGGGCGACAAAGTGCCCCTGCCATCCTTGCATGAGGTTTCCAGTGCCATCAAACAGCTGAAGTGCAATAAGGCAGCTAGTAGCGATGGACTGGGTGCAGAACTCTTCAAGATGGGCCAGGAGAGGCTGCTTGATGTCATGGACCAGCTGATCGTAAAGATTTGGGAGCAGGAAGAACTACCGGAGGTGTGCAAACTGGGTACCATCCTCCCAGTATATAAAAAGGGATTCAAGCTAGACTGTGCCAACTATAGAGTCATCACGGTCCTCAAAGTTGCCTACAAGGTCTTATCTCGAATAATCTTCTGCCGTCTCTCCTGCTTGCTGTTCGACATCGCTCTAGAAGGTGTCATGCGGAACGCGGGTTTCGACATCCGAGGCACGATCTACACCCATTCTATCCAGTTCCTGGGCTTCGCGGATGATATCGACATCATCGGACGAACATCTGCGGCGATGTGCGAGGCGTACACCCGACTGAAACGTGAAGTAGCTAGGACTATTGGACTATTTATCAATGCGTTCAAAACGAAATACCTACTTGCCGGATGCTCTAACCGTGATTGGGTCCGCCGCGGGAGCAGAGTATCAGTTGACGGCGATGATCTCGAGGTGGTAGAGGAGCTGCTTCCTCTGCACGATCGTTACTTCGGACAACAATATGAGTAACGAAATCCGGAGACGTTCCGCATTGTTCAGGGAAATCGTGCCTACAACGGGCTCCATAAACTCCTGAGATCCAGAAGACTCCAACCCCGCACGAAATGTACGATGTACCGCAATGCCCTCCTTGTTTTCGAACGGAGGGTATTACGAATCATCTTCGGTGGTAACTAAGCGTGCGAGCAAGGCATGTGGAGGAGGAGAATGAACCGCGAGCTAGCTGAGCTGTCAGAAACACCTGACATCCTGTCGGTGGCGAAAACCGGAAGGATACGAGGCGCAGAGGAGCGCAGCGAGCTCGTTGGCTGGATCTAGTGGAGCTTGATCCGAGGGAGATTGGGAGCTATCGTGGCTGGAGGAACGCAGTGATGAGCCTAGCGACCTGGAGAAGTATTGGTGGCCATGTCTGCACGACATGCTCAACCCGTGCTCAACAAGAAAAGTTGAAAATATGGTGTATCAACCTTGGTGAATTGTGAAGGAGTACCACGACAACGGTTCGATACCATCGACGTTCATCGGGGGAACAAACAGTGTGTTTTGAAAATCCGCGAAACAGACTGCATATTCATTTCCATTATTTTTCCAGTCTTCGTCATGCTGTGCTGGTCCAAATATAAGATTACGTTTTTTTTTCTTATTCTCAATGGGTAATTCTTAAATTTTCTTCTTTCCGGCCTTAATTTCACAGTTCACAGGACACACAGTTTGTTCTCCCCATGTATGTCGATGGCATCGAACCGTTGTCGTGGTTCTCCGGAATATACGCAATATTACAAATAATTAAAATTGATTATTCACTTATTCAAATATATATAATAAAGTTACTTTCCTTACTCGCACGGTATCGATACCTCTCAGTTCCCCAAATGATAGCAAAGATCTCCCTACTATGCTTGCACGTTTCCCCTCCCTAGCAACTTGCAACATTCTCCTATATGATTGCAAAACTCCCTTGACCGCTTGAAACATTCTCTCCATTATTTAAAATGTTCCTTTCTCTCCACTAGTTGTGATATGATTGAAAAGCCCGTCAGAAGTGAAACTAACCAAAATATCGCTTTAGGATGGATTTAAGTGTTTAATTTGTAAACCACTTCTTTTCAAAGAAAATTGATGATTGTGATGACAAGAAACAACTCCTCACAATTATTCGTATATATTATAGTTTCGATGCTTTTAAATATCTTTACAATCAACCATAATGTTCCTTGCTCATTTTGGGTTAAAATCATGTGTGTGTTAAAAAACAAAAATGTGCCCTTCCGATAAAGCCTCATGGGAATGCGAAAGCAAATGATAAGAGTAAAAAAGAAAGCATTTCATATCCGTGCTTCAGGCAACAGGGTTTTCACTGGTTCATATTTGGTCAAGACTCCTCGGTTAGGAATCATCTCACGAATAGCAAGTGCTGTTTTATACCAGACCCACTTTAGGTTAAGTTTGCGTATAATTATTAACTCTACACCATACATCTTAAGGGATATCAGCTTAACTATGTTGCATGTTGGAGTGAATGTGTGAAATGAAATAAATCTTAGTACCTTTATAAAAAATACCCCTTCAGAACATGTTTCCAATTTAAACAAGCAAAACGAATATAAATGCGCTGGAGGAGAATGTACCACGAATTGCTACATAAATAAGAAGTACAGCAATGATTATCATTGTGTCGTAATTGAGTGGTCTGAAATCTATACATGATGTTGTACGATGAAACAAAATCAAAAATACCGTTAAATTCGAACACAACTTCGTACAGAACTTTCAAAATAATATACCAAGATGGCACTTCATTCCATCAAATTGTTATACAGTGCGGATGAATCAGGCAGGTCTCAATGTGTATTCTTCTGCTGTGTGTATGCGCCCAATAAAAGTAGATACGGCTTCCCACATAAGTAGATAAACAACAGATGCTTCGTGATGGTGTTTGTGTAAGAAAACCAGCTTCCCCGACGGTGGAGCAATCTGGCACTCACCATGAGGAGCAAAAGAACGCACGACTAGATTTAGACGGAGGAAAAAAGTTTAAGCGTTGTGTTGGATGGATGCGTCTCTCTCTCTCTCTTGAACCTTCGTTGGATCAGAGTGGTCGTGAGGTGGTAGCTAACCAGAGCAAATAAGTAATGTGGAGTATTAAAGGTAAAAAAAAGTGGGAAACCGTGGCCGGAACCGAGAGCGCGGAAGTGAGCTTCGTTCCGAAACCTACCAGCCGTTGTCGATAGAATCAGTTCTGTTCACTTTCACTTCAGGTTCGGAGCATTAATGCAGTGTGGTTCTGAAAGCCCCTGATTTTCTAGCGAGTATTAGTGCTCTTATAGGGCAATTTTGCTACATACACTAACAACTACCCAATGAAAATTCATTTCTCACGCCGTTACATCGAAAAAAAATTAGAGAGAACTGTGCTTTTACGGAGTGAATACAGAGTGTGAATAAATACTACAGAAAATCGAAAAAAGTAGACTGTGCCAACGCCTGCTAGACGCTTCGAAGCCGGCCTAAACGGTATTCAATTGTGCAAATAAAACTTTGTGTCGCGTTGTGACCAACTGAAGTCGCGTTGTGAACTTTGCTCGAACAAGTTTTAAGCTGTGAAGAACACATAAGTTGTGAAGAACACGCACGCAGTAACTGCAATGTTAAATGATTCGATTAAGCAAACAAAACGACCAGCACTTTGCCAGATGTGATTTCGTTTGATATCTTCCTGCGAGTTCTAACTGTGCGGTTCGTATATGCACGCGCGTATGTATGTGAGTATCCGGATACATTACAACCGAAAGGTTCCATGCACACGGCGTCTTGGGATAGCGTTTTTCTTTTTTGTAACAATCACAGATATTGTGTGCTGCGGATCACGATGCATGTGCGATGTGCAGGAAACAAACATTACCTCACGAAACTTGCACTTCAAGCGTAAGCTCCGTCCACTCGTATAGTAGCCAGCAGCGTGTAACAACCACCAACACCGCTTGTGCACTTGATCCAAGCAAGCCGATGCTGGGTGCAAGGCAAAACGCACAACAAGCTATAAATAGTAAGTGAAGTAGTGGTGACGTGCGACGTCCCTCTCTTTCTCGCCTTCTACCGCACGCGCGCGCCTTATTTCTGTGTCTCTATCCATCTCACTCTCGGCCACATCTTCTTGCCTTGGTGGTGCGTTTGTCCAGCACAGAAAGCGTAGAACAGGTTTACAGCTTTGTCCCATTTCCTCGCGATCGTTCTTCGCCCGGCAGTTGCAGAAGTGCATGTGACGCATTCTCTTTGTGTTTCGTGTGCAATCGAGTGTAGTTGTACTGACGGCAGCAAGAAGTTTCGTTTCCACTTCGTTCGCGTTTTCCACGCAGCATTGTGCTCGGGCGGTGGAGTGTGGAACGGGTGTGTTTAATAACCATCGTCAGTCAATAAATCATCAGTAACGACTCTTTGGCATAAACTGGCGATGCGCTAGAACACGGACGAAATAAAACAAAAAAAAAACAAAACACGGTATCGAAAATTTGTGGTTCGGCAACCGACGTCGAAAAGTAAAAACTTTTGCTGGGAAGAAGTGTTGTTTCACGTGCAAACGCGAAACAAATACCTCACTCGCTACACGTCGATTCTCCGCTTGCTTTGTTTTGTTTTGCTAAATGGGTGTGTGCATCACGTCATTCGCACATGGTGCTCTGACAGTAAGCAGCAGTGTAGTATGTAAGTGTGTATATGTGGTACTGGCTCGTACCGGGAGTGTAGGTTACTCCAAGAGTAGAGAATGACTATCGCCAATAGTTGAAACATAAATTACGACAATTTTTACACCTACACACCGTTCTCATCACCATGGGGAAATAAAATTTAACATCCGGTCCCCAATTTCGTGTGTGAAATTTTCCCCAACAGCAACCATCAAGTTGCTAAAAACGGCTCACAATATTTCTGTCCCATGCACTAAGCCCAAACCATGGTCAGCGTACTCGTCGTACCCGCAAACTGCACCATGTGCAGTTTCGCTTCGTAAACACAAACAATTCGAACCCACACACACTCACACACCCGTGGGCACGACCAACGAAGATACGGCGGTTCGATACAAAAACAAAACCGTACATCGAGTTTGCGCCCTTCGGCACCGGGTCCGATTTTGGCTTCGGGTTTTTAGCAGCATGCATTTTAGCACAGATTTTCCACTGCGCAGTTGATGCTGCGCTGCACATGTGTGGCCGGGTTTTTGATCGTTTTTCGTCTTGTCCACGTGCCCACACTGAACATACTCGCAGCGCGATCCGGTTCATCGGTAGGAGGCGGGCAAACGATTTGTTTTGCAAACCGACGCTTTCCCGGTGGTACGGTGGGGCCGTACGGGTTTCGTGAGTGCATTGGCTTTCTTCGTGCCCATTGCCTTGCCTCAAACACGAAATCCGAACATTTCGGTGGTAGGTGGTGCAGTGCTGACTCAAAAAAAATAAAACTAACAAACGTTGTCGGCACGCAGCTTCATGTTGGCGTGTTGGATGCTTCGATTCGGGAAGGTGCCGGCGCATGAACAAGAATTCCGACCAGCTGCTCCGTTCATACCCTTCGTACCAGGGTTTTCCCGGAACGGTTTTCCCATTTTTCCGATGACGTCTGGTGTGGTAGCATTCGACCGTGGCTCAATCGAATATAAATATATATATTTTTGTACATGGGAAATGTTTGGCCCGTACACGAGACGGCCAAGATCAGCTGCTACCCGAGAAAATAAAGATTCAATGAATTCAAAAACGAAACTATTTTCGTACGCTGCACAAATTTTGAGCGTGCAATGTTCGTAGGAATAGTTTGGTGAAACGTCTCTACTCCGTACAATGATTTAAAAAATCGTTCAAACAACCAAAATATAACCTTCAAGTAACATATCTTTCCACAAAGAAACGCTCTCGCACACCCACACGTTTTCCCGCGAAATTTACTATCGCGAAAGACTTTTCTGCGGCACACGAACCACAGCGTGGGTAATCTACAGTAACAGACAAAACATTTGCATCTATATTACAAGATCCGTTAAAACAAAACTAGCCATATGAAATAGGGTTCAAGTAATAGATTCGTGATACATCGCTCGTGCAAATAGGTTCAAAAGGCTAAATGAAAAACCGTAAACAAATTCTACCTAAAAATAGTAAAATAGCCTTTTGAGAAATTTTAAATGAAGTGCACCAGTTTTTGGCTGGTCGAATGAAACAATGAATGAATGAACTCGTGAATGCAATGGATTAAACTTTTCAGTGTATGTTTTTTTTTTAAATAAACATATTTTTTGTCTACGCTTTACGCATCATAACCTTTTGATGAATATGATTAATTACTTTGAAATTAACTAAATATACGCTAGTACATTTTCGTCCGGTAGTTATTGCGAGGTACGCAATTAGCTCATTAAAATTTGCAAAGAGTAATTTTAAATTATAGTAAAAATAAATGGTAAACCGTTTAACTGGAAAATCAACATTGAATGGTTAAGAATAGTTTTCTGCTAATTTTTATGCTATTTGCCACGGTATAAACCCAACAGTCGTGTTGCCCAAAGCTGGTACGGAAGGCGGCCGAAAATTCGAAAAGTCGTTTTGACTTAACTACAGTTTCACACTTAATTAATATAAAAGTGTGTTGCGAGTGTTTGAAAAAACGAATTAAGCTTATAAATAGAAATGCAAATAGAATTATTTAATTGTTTAACGCTCATCAAGAAGTGTTTCAAACACATGATAGTAACAATGTGTGCGACATTCCATGTTCTCGAACTATTGAACAAAACTTTTCCTAAAACAATGCAGCATTTACTGTGCGTATGTTTCGCACGATACTGTACAGCACCGGCTGTTGTTGGTGTTCTTTTCCCCTCCATTACCATGGAAAGGTACGACCACAGTGCGGTTTGTCTATATTTAAACGCATGGCAAATTAAAATTGCTGCACTTCGGATGGGCCGTTCCTCGTGCCTTACCTTTGATGAGAATAACAAACGCTGTTTTTTTTTCTTACGAGAATTGTTGTGCATTGCACAGAATTTGAGCTGTGCGCTGGGAATGCGAGTGTGTTTGTGTGTTAGTTTTTGTGTTCCATTTTGAGGGTTCACATAAGTAAACTTCGTTTGTAAAACATTTAAATCTTTAAGCACATACTCTTTTAGCTAATTTGTACTGTTTAATTAAGCTAGGATCAATTTTGTGCACAGTATTGACAACCGGTCGCAGTTGTCTGAAGCGTAGCACATCACATTTTATGTGATTTTTTGTTTACCAAAGGATATGCATTGCTCAGCATTAAAAAGAAGACGTGTTCCTAATTTATCCTGCAGTTTTCCAATTTACCAAAGCATCTAAATTCGAAAAGCTGAATCTCAGATTCTCCCAAAGTAGACCCGATTTAAACTGTCTCGTTGCTTCATATTTAGTGGTTTTAAAAACTGCACCAATACTTTACAAAAGATATTTATAATCTATACAAAAATTGTGTTGTCTATTTCTAATTTGAAAATGAACGTATATGAACAAAACATGAAAATAAAACAAAATTTCAAAATTTGTTTCGCATAAATCGCTAAAACACCCAAATCGGTTCAATGTTTAAAGTGATGGATGTTATGTTACGATCGTTCATGAGCTAATTTCGACGGAACACTCCATTCGGCGTGTGTTGAAACAGAAAAAAATGTTACAAATGCAACGACGATAGCATCGTTCACGTACCCATCGTTACCACGAATACCAAAAACTGCACTACATCAACAGCGAAAGCACGATAACAGTGCATTCTCTCCGTTGGCCTGTCGTCGAACCGGCAGCCAGTATTGGTGAGAACTGCATTCGTTGTGTGAATATTGTTGCTGGACGGCTTTTTGGACGCGACAATCGCAAACGAACAGGGTTGCTGACAGATAAAGTTTGGCAAAGAGAATGTATCGGTTGGAGAACGTTCAAACATAATTATTTGCCAAAGCAAATGAAACATTTTTCCCGATTCCAAACATTTGTATTTGGATGTTTTTGGAACCGCAGAGTCATTTAGTGGAAATGGGTTGGAATCATTTTGTGAAACACGATTCAAAACTTTACCGCTAAGATGAGCTTGTCACCATACGTCAATCGGAATGCTCTATGCCAGCTATCGTATCTCTCGCGGAACTTGGGCCGCACTTATTGCACACTGCAGCGAAATGCAACGTCAACGTCAGCGTTGCAGGATCCATGCTCGAGATAACGCAGATTCCCGGGACGGATGATAAACTCGTACTGCGGTGGTAGTGGTAGTGAAGCAGCTCTCGTTGCTGGTTGGGAGACCTTGGAGGTTGATTTCCCCCACCACCAGCTGCAGCTTGCATCGCAACCGCAACGGGAACGGGAGACACTATCGCCAAGCCGTGTGCATGGGGTGCAACTGCGTTAGGCCGTTGTGTGGGTGCACCAGAAACGACCGTGATAATAATTCTTTATCGTGTGCCCTTCAAACGTGCCAGGGAAAGTCATCCCAGTTAGTGGATCAAATACCGCACACACCGACACGATTAATTGCAAGTAACCGTTAAGGCGTTGATAGCACCGTTGCGCATATGAGAAATTAGCACCGTCGGTTTTCGTTAATACATTGCACGGGCTTTTATTGCCGAACAAATACTACCAAAAAACACGAGTCTACCATTTGTTGTACATTCAACCGGGTGTCAAAGGGGAGGAGGTGTACTGCTCGTCGCAGAGCGCGAGATTGATCTCTCGCTAGAAGAGCGCTGTGAAAGGCGATGAAAAGTGGGATGTAATACACTTCCTTTTTATGTAATGGACCGGTGTGCCGCGAAATCGCCCGGCAGCGTAACGACAATCTCTCCACTTCCAGAGCTGCAGCTGCAGTGTGCAGTCGAATGCGGTTTTGTTTTAGTGCTGCACATGTGACTCTCCTCGAAGCTCGGTTTGCTCGTGTGAGTGGACTGATGCGCGTGTGTGTGTGTGTGTGTGTAGTATTGTTTTAACACCACAGCAGGCACTGCCAGGTGGAGCAGGACGGTGCAATGTCGGAAATCGCAACGTTGCATCGTAAGTGGAGGGCTAGATAGCCGGCCGTTTGATGTGTTTTGTTTTCAACGGTGCCTTTTGTGCGAAATATTCTACCGGATAATTTTGGACACATGTAAATTTAAATTACACCAAACGGTTCAAGTCCAATCGGCACTAAGATTGTAGCATAGTTTAGTATTATCGGCATTATTTGCTGCATTTTCTCGCCTTTCCTATGGGTTCCCTGGGTCTGATTGGACTTTAGCATGGTTGAAACTTCAAACTCTAATGTCTTTCTTCGTGTTCTTTTATTAACAGTTCATAAAAAATTTGAGTGGAACATGGATGAGAAGGTTTAGAATTCTGGGAATAATTGGCTCGAAATCATTAATCTTTTCATAGAGAACCGCATTTCGTCATTAGTTTTAGACCATTTTGTGCGTAAATTCTTGGAAAAATGAAACAAAATAATAATAATAATAATAATAATAATAATAATAAATCATTATGATTAGTTTCATGAATCATTATGATTAAGCTTGTCGAGTACAAATATTTGTTGGGAATGTTACATGCCATGTCAATCGATAAACAGCATTCAAACTCATTCTTCATTGAAGTTTTAACTGCAAACCAACGTAAACGGTAAATTCCACTACATA
This sequence comes from Anopheles farauti, assembly GCA_000473445.2. Lineage (NCBI taxonomy): Eukaryota > Metazoa > Arthropoda > Insecta > Diptera > Culicidae > Anopheles > Anopheles farauti. The sequence goes on along the minus strand of KI915049.1, from coordinate 3,431,658 downwards.
CACCTCATCCTTGCAGGAATCATTCTTATCAATTCAACCGAAAATATGTCATTGTAATTTAGAAATATGGAATGCACCCAAAAAATTAGTAATATTCCTTTAAAAGCAAACGTTTTTCCCTTTTCATCTGGGGATGAGTTGTATGTAAATTTTGCATAAAATTTAATTTTTTTTTTGTTAATGATGCATTTTTCAACCATTTGCACCGTGTCGCTTTGAAATATTTGTCCTGCATTGGATCTGGCTCATGAACTTCGAACCTTTCGGTTTTAAACTATTTGTAAAACGCATAATTAACTGCCAAAAATGAAACCATGGGACGGATGAGATCATTCGTGTGAAAGACCATCGTCGATGAGAATTTGTTTTGGAACATCACCTAATTTCTGATGTCCAATAAAGCTACATTAAGCGTGCATGTTTCCATCGCTTCACAGTGCTGACAAAACGATGGTCCGAAGAGCAAAACTCGGTAATGATGAAAAGCAAATATGCCTCCTTTTGCTATCAATTTATTGTCGATGATTTGTTCGCCCGGTTTTCCATCCAACACCCGCTCAAACGTCCGGTTCCTGTACCTCAACCGACCGGGTGCCTCGTGATGGTGGTGGTTGACCCGCCGGTCGGCAGGATCGGAAACGGTTTTGGGGCATGCGCAATCGTTGCCTTACAGCATGCATTGTTTACCGCTCGTTTCAACGCTCGGGACCCGGTATCGTTTGGAAATGGAAAGCGAAAGCTGCTTCACAGGCCCGGCTTTTTCCGGGCATAACATAAGGAGCCCCGAGTTGTGATAGTAGTGGTGATAGAAGTATTCAGATTTTTGAACCAATGTATTGGTTGCACATGGTCGGGGCTCCTGCAACGTGACAAGCAACAGTCTTTCTTTTTGACCGGATATCGAGAGCATGGGGAACAAAACGCATGCCTTTGAAAACGTAACACTTGCATGTGTTGGCATAAAGATGTTCGCTATTGCTCGTTGATGCTACTTTTACCGATATTTACGCTCAATCACCCCTGTTAGTCTCTGTGCAGGTGAGTGTGTGTGTGTTTTTTTTTATGGAACAACTTTTCTAAAGCATCTCGGCATCACTGGTTTATATGTGTATCCAGAGTGTAATATAACGCGTATGCTTGTAAATGTGACAATAAAGGACTAATTAAATGGTGCTTGGTAAACCGTGACAATAAAAGACTTCTAACAAGTTTCTCACCACAAAACACGGTGTGGGTTACTGTCGCAGTTACCTAATGGTGTTTTTCACTTTCGATACTGTTATGGACCAATCAGTGTATGGTCTGTTTTGTGAGTTTACGCATAATTTGCAATGTGTCTTGTTTTTTTGACAATAGAATAGAAATAGTTCATTCGCAACTCAAAAAACACCTGGCGCCTCCTTTGATCTATGTTCTCTCCTTCCAGGATGTTTACGAACCTATTGATTTCCGGTTAAGACTATTGAATATTCTTTCTATTTTTCAGGGTTCTGGTGACCGGTGTCCCGCTACGACTAAGTAAACTCTGTTGCCAGGTATTTATGCTCTTTTTGTACAAGACATTATTCGCATGATTCTCAGATTTATTCTATTAATTCGTTTAAGAAAGTCAAAAATGTCAGGCCGATGACGGCTCATGTTTTGCATTTCAAAATCAAGTCATATTCCATGCTCCGTTCGCCAGTCAAGCTCATCAAAATCTGAAGTGAACTCTTAAAAGCGACAACTTTTAATCTTAAAATCTATGGGGAAAATGTCACGATTGTGCCAATAATTTAAACAATCCTTTTTGTACCGTTTTTGTACTGTATCGTTTCCTTCTTCAATGACATTTTTGTCTGTTTTAGTTCGTAACAGTAAACTCTTTAGTCTTGTTTTTCTTAATAACTACATCGGGCTACATTAACTTGCGAGCATGTGGAAAAGTAACTTCATTTTTTAAACTTTTTCTACAGAAGCACTCTTTGAATGTGAAATCTACACGATGTGAAGTCTAAGTGAACTGAACCTCAAGTTTTAGTAGCAAGCAATATGTTTTAAATATTTTGAACTGCTTTTTATTGGTCTAAATACATTTAATGTGTGCTACAAACGCTTAGGAGAGTTTTGTTATTACAGTAAAAGTGGATAATTTTAGAGAGGATAGTAAAAGTGCACCTCCTTTGGCAGGTGGGGCTTTAAAGGGCTTTGGGAATGTTGCCATACGATATTGATGTTTTAGTGAGACAAAACTTCTAACATGAAAATTTAAAAAAAAAAAATTTTCATCCATGTTCCAGTCACGCACGTGCCTTACTTTTCACGGTCATCCGGTACTATTCGCTTCAGAAAAGGATGTAATTTAGCAGATATAACTAAAATCAACATTAACAATCAATATCACGATCGGAAAGCGCAGCACGGGATGGTAGACAGTGTGGCCTACTTTCAATGCCGCTGTACTTTTGCCGGATCGGTTCGTCACGTAAACCCACTCCCATATTCGGTGTGGTCGCGAGACTTTTGCACTCGCTGGCTCAATCACGTTCTTGTGCGCGTTCGTACGCGATCGCACAAGTAAAGACGATCGCTCGGTTTCGCTGAGTAAGCTTTAACATCGAACAAGTCTGCTGTGTTGGTGGATTGTGCGGAACCAGCCCAGCCTCGATACGAAACGTAACGATTCGCAATGATTGCACGATTCACCCGATTCGAAGCTGTTGTGTTGTGTAGAAGCGAACGAAACGTAACACCCTAAGGAGCCGTTTCCAGGGAAAGGAAAGAAGCAACACCGGCGGATGGTAGGGAACGGAACCGGTTTATTGGTTTTGTCGGTGTACGTGACCATCGGTTTCCCATCGGTACGGGTCTGGTCAGACGGGCCCCGGTCGGCTTCGGATAATGTTGAGTCACTCATGTTCGAGAAGCTCGATCCAGTAACCATCGACAAAGGCAGAGTACCATCGTCCATGGCGTGTCCTTGTTCCTATGCTAGCGTCCTGAGTTCCATCCGGTGTTGGGGGGGGGGGGGACGTAAACTTTCGCTCAGTCTCACCCTCACACGTCACGCCGGGAGAAGTCTGCACCGCGCGGGAGGGCGGGCGAAAACAAACTCACACTCTAACTCGGCCGACTGGCTGGGGTGGTTTCTCAAAAACATGCTGGCTGTGTGTGCGAGTTGTTGGGGTTTGGGGCCTCTCTGTCTCTCGCTCTCGCACACCACTCTCTGCCTCTCTTTTTTACTGTTACGCATGCTCTTGAATCACGTGGTGTTGGTTGGGGAAACAATTTACCGGCCACGAACCACCGGGCTTTTGGGGGCTGGCTGCACCGTCACGTTGTGCGATGGTGGTGGTGGTTGTATCGTGATCTTCACCAGCTGATACGGCCACGGTGCAACCCTCTCATTCTCTCTCCCTCTCTCTCTCTCTCACACACACACACTCTCATACTTTGTTTTTTTGGGGGAGGGGGAGGGGGGAACATCGAAGAACGTTCCCGGGCCGGACGACGATCGGGCAATGCGTCTGCTTGAACGTATACACAACACAGCGGTGTTTGGGACGAAAGTGTTGACAAGTGTAGAGCTTCTTTTTTGTCTCTTTCTGGCATGTGAGTGTGTGTGTGTTTAGTGTTGCAGATGCTAAACACCAACCATCAGATTCGTTTAACAGAGATCTTTTCACCGACGCGTCTCCTGTGGATGGTACGAATGTTTTCATATTTTTTGTGCAGAAATATAAATTAATCCGCTTTTTCAGGGCACCGTAAATCCGATTTCGTTACAACTAGGCACTCAAAAGCGTCACTAAAGTGTGTTCTAGTAAAACTTGAAACTTTGCTCTCTAACCTTCCACATGTGTTTGTCTGTTAACATGTGTTTGTTCGGGGCGACAGCGTTTGAATTTTGTGAGGGTACGCTGCGATACGAACACTGATTACGTCGTCTCCGAAGCTTCCTCCCGCTCAAGTGACTCATCCATCAGCCGACAAAAACAAATGCCACCGAAGCGAACTACGATTACGATACGTCTCCCTCCGGTCAAACGGCGTCACCCGAGAAAAACGGTAAGGCTCATGTGAGTAATAACGATGGGCGGACAGGTGCCTACACTACCAACATCGACCCCGCTGTTATCCGTCGACGAAAACCAGCACTACTTCGGGAGTCGGCCCGGTCGTGTGCGTTTTCATCGTACGGTGGCTCGCACGCCCACCGTGGTGATGGTTGGATTTTCCTTCCTTCGTTGAGTTTGGGGGGAGTTTGTTTGGGTTCTAAAAAAACGACGAAAATTAGAAAATGACTCTGAAATGCTACATATATTCTAATTTTTCTGTTGCTTTCCCGTTCAAACTTGGTTCAAAAGCTTCTTCTACCCTGTCGGCTGGCTGCGCACATGCCAACAGTAAACATACTCAGCGTAGGAGTGAAGAGGAGACAAACGTGGTAGATCCGGTGTGTGGCGTCGGTACGCATGTGAACGCAGAATAGGATAGCTAGCACAGCGATTGTGAATAGCTCTGACAGAGATGGCAATAGCGCGTCGTGAATAATCGCGTGCTGCTGCCCCAGATAAGTTGTCCACGCGACGATCGGGTTGTGGTTTTTGTTGTTATTTCTTTCTCTTTTTTTGTCACTTTTAGCAGCTTTCCACCAGTAACGCTTTCTTGGCAAAAAGACCTAGTAAAAACAAGAGTCCAGCCCAAAGCTGTTCCGGTGAAGCTCAGACGCAGACAGGCGAGTCGATCAGTGACACCGATCGGGGAGTGATCGCTGGTTTTTTATTTCTTTTTTTTTTCGGTGTGCCATGGACACTTTGAGCATATGGTCTTGATGAGCCTGTTCAGAGAATGTGGGGAACGATGCTGCTAAAAGGCGCAGTTTGTGCTGCGGATTTACATGATCGGGGCATATTAACACTAAGTGTTTCTTGCGTGCTTACGTTTGGCGCCTGCCTGCTGCCTTACGATTCGGCCGTTGTTTATCACGAGCACACGGGGCAACAGACCTTCGCCGCTGTGCGCCGTCTCATTAGCACAAAGCGCACAATCGTTTCACCCGCCTATGGGGTGGACGACAACGGTGTGTGACACACAAAGAGGGCATTGGTACTGCTAACCGACCACCCATCGGACCCATGCTGCGTGGTGTGCGCGATGGGGTGGTGCATGCAAGTGCAAATCAAAGTCAACGTGCGACTGCAAGGCTACCGCGCCTCTGTACGCCGTCGGTGCTGCGTCTGCTAAATAAAGAGTGTTTATGTGACCGAGACAGACGCAAAAGGGAATGCGGGACGGGAGAGAAAGAGAGAGAGAGAGAGAGAGAGAAATATGTTTTTTTTTCGGAAGCACGTTGGTAGTGTGTGGGACAGAGCACTAGCAGTACTGTAATTTAAGAGCCCAGATTTATGCCGTCCATTGAGCCATGACGGGGTTGTAGTGGGAGATTTTATTTCACTCATCGTGTTTGTATTTTTTTAAATCATTACATTAAGTATTGTGTGTGTGCTTGTGCGTGGATAACTCCACAAACATACCTTACACCAATTCGGTACGCGTTTGGGATTGGGGTCCGTACTCAGAATTGTTGCATTTCGATCGAAGCAATCAGTGAAACAAACAAACAAACTGTCAGACGTGCACGCACACAACCATCGCCAAATTTACGTCCCGAACGGAACACGAAGCGTGCAGCAGCTTTTTCGGAGCGCCGTTTTGTGTTGTGTTTCGGGAGGAGGAAAACAGCGGCTCTAGCAGTGGGTGGAAAAGAAAAGCGTGTGCAGCGAGCAGTGTTCCTGTGTGTGCGCGACCGTGTTGTGGACGCTAATTTTGGCGTGTGAAAAATACAACTCACATGCAGCAGCATAAGCCTGCTGGGTGCTCCGTACATTCTTTGCCAGGTGGACAAACGAGGGCCCTATGGCACCACGCACGAAGCAGCAAACCATCATAAACCGTGGTAAGAATATTATTTTCGGATTTGATTGCGGTAGTGGTCGACGACGCATTTCGATTCGTTTCCGTTGCGTCTGTTACTATTTTCGAAATGCGCGGTTCGAACACATTTTCCCCTCACAGGGCGCAGCGCGTGCATATGTATAGTAGGCTGGCTGGTGTTGTTATTTTTGTACACGAGAACGACGCCCGGCGTGAGATGTGTACCTGCTTGTGTATATGTATGTGTGTGTGTGGAGGGGAAAATTGCGCAAAGCATTAAAGCGCGTCCAACGAACGGTGGAAGATAGAGAAACTCGCCCGCCCGAACCACCGCGCGCCTGCCGATGTGTCACGTTGCCGCCGCGATGGCCACGTGTGCACTCATGTGGTCTTATGTTGTGTTTCAAACGGTGCGTATGTGTTGGTGCGAGCGTTCCGACCCGGCATGGTACACGGTTTTTGTTTGTGTTTGCATTGTGCTGCTCGGAATCGCGATACGCATCATCACCCCAGCACGACGCACAGTATCATCCGACCCGAGTGAGCTCATGTGATATCTATCTATCTCTATCCTTCGCTCATACACTCAGCACCGTCTAGCGCTTCGATTACTGCCTGGCTCCTTCGATGCGTCCGAGCGTCGTTCTTTGTGTTTTTCGGTACGTAATCACACGCGCTGCAGAACGGAAACTGACGTTGCACTTGCTGCTCCTGCTGCTGCTGCTGCTGCTCGCGCATCAGTTTGTTTGGTAAGCGAAGGATAGGGGGTGGTAGAGTAGGGCGGCGAGCGGGATGACATGGGTGTGGAACAGCGTCAAAGAATGAACTGATGGAAAGTGGTCGTCGCGAATGGGCAATCTGCGTCCCCCATCGCTTATACGGGCGTTCGGAATCGGGGTCCACGTGGTTTGTTGGTGTTGGTGCTCTTACAAAAAAAACATAACACACTTCCTCGTCCGTGCAGCGATGTGCAGCGACGTGGAAATTGCGCGCGACTGTGGTGCCCCCTCCCCCGGCGTCTGTGTATGTGTGTGTGTGTGCGCGGTAACAGATTTCAAACATAATGTAAAACCACACATGCACACACGCATAATGTACATGTGACGCGATGAAAAGTGACAGGATACGGGGCTGATGTTGATTGGCGTATAAACCGTACGTGTAAGGCACTAAACACCCTGAACCTGACCGTCATAAACGGCTCATTAGCTGCCGATGTATCCTTTTGTACATAACTGTCCACTTTGGTTTTCGATCGAACGAGCTACACCACCCATGCTTCCTCCCTCCCCCTTCTCCCCAGAAATGGGGTTCATAATGAGTAGAAATCAGTATCACCCCCATCAGCACACCGGTCGATCGTTTGTGTGTGGTACGATTAATCTCGAGCAACTCACAGTTCCACAGGTCTCTTTCTCTGTGCTCGTAGCATAACAAAGAGACTCCACCAAGGGTGTTCGGTGGGTCTCGAGTAGAACATAATCCAGCGTACGTGTGTGTTTGCGTGAGGCACGTACATTGCGTGATATTCTATGGAATATGCAAGCCGGATGAGTATGCTGGCTGTTGGTAACGTTGGTGGGAATTGAAGAACAAACCTCCGATACCACCACGGTATGCTCTTCTTGCCTAGCGCTCTCTAGAGAGCACTCTCAGCCACGTCAGTTAGTTTTCTCGGTTGTGTGTGGCTGGCCGCCGGAGGAAGTGTTCGGAGTTCGGAGCAAAAAAAATAAATTCAATACAGTATTTTCGTTCTCTGTCCAGCATAATATGTTGCGCCTTGCACACGGGTCTGCGTCATCGATGGCCTACCATGGTACGGGAAGAACCGATTTTGCTGACAGTTGGAAATTGTTAATTGCTATTGGAATTTTGTTCTTTTTCGTTTTTGTTTTTATTTTCGTTTCAATCATGAACCAAAGGAAAGTTTTCGGTTCTTCTCACGCGTTACGATAATGGTTACAGTTCTCTTCGAGACTGAGACCATGAGACATGGAAGCAAACTTTCCCTGCTGGCTGCTTTCCTGTGCGCATACGGGTAAAGTAGACTGTGTTTTAGAACTTTGCGAAGCAAGCTGACTGACATGCTTTTGGAAGCAACAACGTACACCACACAAACACACAGATTCGCACTCACACGTACGCTCTACGAAATTCACTACGGGAGACAATTCTCTCACCTTTGGTTACTTCGATGACCGACCGTTGGCGGTGATTGGCGAGGACACTGCAGAACAGACGTGTGCGAGACACGGCTGGCGGCTCGCCGTGTGTCCGAAAGAGGAACTGCACGAAACAACACGAACGAAAAGGGATAGTCGAATCCGACGACACCCTTTCCCTTTTTTGTGTGCAGAAACCTTGAGCAAAACCGAACACACACACACGCACACGAGCATGACCAGGATACACCAGCTTTCTTTCCCTGTACCCATCCAGGAACGCGTTCGGCAAAACGTGGGAACTCGACAAGGAGGAGAAGTGTCGAGCCGGACGAACCACACGGGGATGGCGAGTAAGCCTGCAAAGTACCTTGAAAGTAACTGTTTTTGGAGAAACACGATTTCTTCACATCCACATCCTGCCTTGGATTGTGGTTGTTGGATGTTGCCACGACGGTGCTAAAAACGCATGGCTTGCTTTTTGAAATTATTCGCATGGGCTTTTTATTCCGTGTCTGATTTGTTTCAAGGGTTTTTTTTCCCCTCCCAAAAACTACGCCGTTCTTGCGGTCAGCTTCATTCCACATTTTCGACATTCTGCAATTTCAATCTGATACCGGGTGCGCGCGATAATGCGGGTTGTAATGATCCCATCGCTTTCCGGTGCGATTTGAAGTACAACAACGGCTGTGCCGCGATGGAACGATGCTGGTCTTACGAGGGTTTGTTTGGTGCCCATGTTGAGCTATTTACGAACGGTCACGGTGAATCCCGTTCGCCAACTATCGATAATTAAACCTCGACGCATGAGGCATGAGAATCTTAGTCCATAGCTTCTCACTGGTGCGGTATGCTGCTATCGCTGCTTCCAACAGTGGCATTTATCACGAAGAAACGGATAAGAGTGAATCAGGAAGGGAAAAATATGACAATTGTCGTGGCATGTTGATGTACAAATACGCACATCATACATATTTATGCTTCGTTTGCTTCTCTGCTCGGTGTTGTTTGTTTGTTTGTTTGCTTTCCTTTGTGCGTTGATTATTCCCCGTTGCCTTCGACGTTCCACTGGTGCAGTTGGGTGGAAGCATGGTTTTCTTTTTCATGCTGAGAATAAGTACGAACATGAATGCGTCGATCGGATGCAGTGGAAGAATTTTCAACACAAATTTTAACCTTTCGTGGTGTGTGTTGCTCGAGGTTCTAAATGTGTATCGTAAGGGTAATGGTATGGTAATAGATGTCTGTGTGTGTGTGTGTTTGTGTCAAATGTAAATTACTCTTGAGATCGGAGTCCGTTGAAAGTAACAAAACCGCGCCTTTGATCGTTCGTATTGGGCACAATCGATCCTACGCATCGAAAGCAGCAGAATACGGAAGCATAAACATAACAACACACAGCGACATCGAGAAAGGGAGAAGCGAGAGAGCGAGGGAGATAGAAATAGAGTGGGAGCGAGAAGGAACGAAATTATCAACAACAAAACAAAGGCGAACGGAGGGGAAGTTAAAGGACGAACTCACGGAGGCTCGCCGTGCAACGAAGAAGAAATTCCGGGGTTTCCTTTACGGCGGTTTTCGGGTGTTTATTGTCTGGAAAAGTATAAATAAAGGACACACTGTGTATGCGTGTGTATGTGTTTGGATGGAAAGAAGAGCAGGAAAGCGTCGGGCAATTGGGAGCATAACTCGTTTGTTCGTGTGTGTTGGTGAGCGGCTGAACCGCATGCAACACATGTTGTTTGCTCACGATAGTGTAGGTGTCGGTTCCAAGCACGGCTGTTTACACCCATTCAAGTTTATCTTCTTTTCTCTTTTGCTCGCGCGGGTATATGCTCAGTTGTGTGTGTGTTTGTATTGTTTTTTTCCTTCTCAACATGCACGCTGATGATGCCATCATATGCTGATGCGGTGAATAATACCATCTCACCATGCCATGACCCTCCCTACCTATTGCGCCTGTGTGTGAGTGTGAGTGGGTTTGTGTGCGCCCAGGTGTCGTACTATGATTATGGTTTTATTAAAATCACTCGTCTTTAACTGAACGTCAGCGCACTGGCAGTGCCCAATGACCAAGAACCAAATGTCTTAAAAATAACTGCAATTCGGTATGGTAGGAGCTGTGCGAAGCAAAATCGAACGATTTAATCATCCTACGAGGTCTAGTGGGCAGGCATGTCGAAAATTGTCTCACTCTCAGTCTTGTAGTGCAGCAAAAAAAAAAAGCTTCTAGAAAGAAAAACCCGCGCCCCTGTGAGCGGCGAACGATCGTTTCCCCTTTCCTGCGAACACCGGCAGTGTTCGCGTCTTTAGTGTTTCCTTCCGATCGAACATTCTCCACGGCCCCATCGTAACAACGCACACACCCCGGACGTGTTATCATCAGCTTGTGGGATGATGCTGAACTAAGGCGAACGCGAAACGCGAAGCACGCTCGATTTCGTGGCCACCGCGGGTTCTCTGGTGCCTTGTGTTCCGTACGTGTGTTCGTGGTGGCGTGACATAATAATCAGAGCGGGCGTGATGATGTTGTTGCCTCCTGCCGTCTATTTCTCTGCCCTTTCCAGGCGGCCAAGCTTCGGTACGGGTTGATTCGTTCGCCGACTAGTGGGTGGGGGTGTGTGTGCTGCAGTCGTGGGACGATACCCGGTGGTGGTGGTGGGCAAAAGAAAGGCCAGAGCGTCTGCTCGCACTCCCGCACACCAGACGGTAAATTATGCTACACAAGCTCGCGAAGAGAAGCGCACGAGCGGCGAAAGGTGAGCTCGCGGCTGAATGAATGGAGCGCAGAGCGTGTAGCCAACATACAGCCAAAGCTCCAATTCCGGCCGGGGTTTGCTTCGTGTCCGAGTGCTACAGGAGGACGGGGTAGAGAGAGAGAGAGTACCGAAAAGAAAAACAAAGACCCCTCACAAAGCAACCGAAACTCACGGCAGTGGCTGCGCTGCTGCTGCTGCTGCTGCTGGTTGTTTTCTGATGCTGCTGGATGGATGATGCGTATGCGCAAACATGCGCGCGCGCACAAACACACGCACACCTACAGCCCGCTCTCGCTGCGTGGCGAGAAAGTCGGCGGCTGACTGGGAGCACCACGACCATAAGCATCGAAAACAATCGACAAGTAGGCACGCGAGGCCAGCTTGGAGAGCAACGCTCTGTAGACACCCCTTCCCCAGCCCCCAGTCACTGTTACTTATGCGAATGTGTATGTGTTGCAAAACTTAAACCAAAAAAAACATACAGAATCTCGCTCGCCCTGCCGCGCAAACAATGGGAACCACCGGGTACAGTGAACGACAGTCGAATAGCAACTTTGCATTAAAATTGAGTACCACATATTTGTAATAAGCCGCTAGTACGTTGTGCTGCACATGAAAAAAAAACAACAAAAATAATACCCAAAATCCTCCCCCCGTAGCATTTGGTTTCGAAATTGGCGTTCTGGGATGATGCTTCACGGTTCAGTTTTCTAATGTAACACCTAGCAGTGGTTTACTCATCGCACCCCAATGGATTAAAGTAGGCGGTGACTTTTTTGTTCTTGTATTATAGTGTGTTTGTTTTTTTTTTTGTAACAAGCTGCTCGTCCGGCCAAAACGTTGTTTGAAATGCGATTATTTGAAACAATTTGTTAATTTTTTTCATAAATTCCATACCTTGTTGCAAATTACTACTACCACTACTCAGTAGTCTGAAGAAAAAAACTTGAGTAAGAGTGAAGTTCACGAGTGAAGTTGGTCTTGACGACTCCAAATAACAACAAAAATAACCGTTGACGGTTGCTTGTTTGTGCAGTGAATCAAAATTTCTTCATGATAGGCGCTTCTAAAAGTTATTTACCAAATAAATCACCTTTTAAAACCTACTAATATTCTCACGTAAATGGCAATTGATAAGCACGTATTAAAATTTGTTTTAAAAGCTAATATTTTGCGCAATGGTTTAGTGTGCCCAGGCCAGCTCCAAAAAAGTGCGACTGCTTGCGACCGTATAACACAGATTTACCTTTCCAAAAAATCACCCCTGCACGAGTGATAACTAGTACACCACGCACGACACAACCACAGGAAACTTTCGCGTACCATCGCCGGTTAATCGAAGCAGGCCAACCACGAAGGTACGCCATACAACGATATGTTGTTGTTGCTGATGGCGAGATGTGGCATTCGCCACCAAGCAGCGCGCTACCCATCGCTTCGTGAAGCTGCCTCAAAACGACCGTCCTACACACACACACACACACACACACACACACACACACACACACACACACACACACACACACACACACACACACACACACACTAAACGGGTGTATAAGTTGTGTATGGGGAGTAAGACAGAAAGGGGTGTGTGCGAAAGAACGCAGATGTCCCCGGGTGTATGTGAGATCACCCGGCCACAATAGGGAGGGGGTGTATTCGGTTTGCGTTGGAATAGCGTGAGCAAAAGTTGGCCACTGGTGTCGGTATCGAAGATGATCGGCGTTTAGGTTTCCGACGTATTGGAGCCCACTATGGCGCTGTCGGTTGCCGGCCAGGTGCAGCACTGGCAACGCGCGGGAGGATCTCGTTGCTTAAGGGTTGATATAGCGCGGAGCCGGTACTTTTTCTCCCCGTTCTCGTTCACATAAACACACACACATACATTGGCTTATTGGAGCAAATATGCTCTAGTAGGCGGCGGCGGAGTTAAGTACGCGCACGCTCGTAAACAGCGGCTTCTCTTTCTCGCTCACACTCGTACTCTCCCATACAGACGCGCGTTCGCACGTACACCACCACGAGTTGTTGGCTCACGCGCTCTTAGCTGTCACTTTGCTAGGGTGGATTTCCCCGTGCTGCTACCCCTATCGCGCTCTTTCTCTCGCCCCTAGCGTTGCCAACCAACCCCCTCATCCGGGCTGACGGCTCAGCATTGACAGGAACAGAACGCGGCGTCGGCTGCCGGTCCGCTCGTGTGTGCTTGGTTCAGTCAGTTTGAAAACGTTCGTGAGTGAGGTTCGGTCTCTGGCCATCATCCGCGCCCCGTGTGCGTGCATCGTTTCGCACACACCCCTTCTCGGGAGTCACCACCCTGCTGCTCTCTTGCGCTCTCCGTTCGTGTAGTGCAGTGCCGCGTACCGTTTTCGCCGTGTCTGTTGCTGCCCGGGTTGCGAAAGGGAGATGATATTGTTGCACGCGTGACTTTTTCGGGTGTGTGATTTTTTGTGAACCAAAAGTGCGCACCGCGGTGATTGCAGAACGAACCGTCCTGTGGCAGCAACAACGGGATCGTGTGTGCGTGTGTGTGTGTGTGTGTGTGTGTGCTGGTGGCGTATGTAGTGTAGGTAGGTTAAAGCAGACTAGTAACAGTGTCATAAAAGCTCTTGAAAGCACTCAACACCACCCTCATCACCGTCGTCATCACCTTCGCGTATGCCTGGCGAGCTGTTTGACGTGCTCGAGCTAAGCCTTTCCTAAAACGGAAGCAAATGTAAGTGCTCTCCCATTCTCTTTCTGTCTCTCTCTGTCGCTCTCTCACCGTCTGTCGGCTATTTTCTTCGTCGATTTTGCACTACCTCCCTTTAGCACACACGTACACGGGGTGACCAACCAAAGCAAGCGTGAATAAAAAAAAGCGCATCATTTGCAAACGAAGTAAAACAGCAACAGTCGCTTGCCGTCGTCGTTGTTGCATGGTACGCTGATGAGGCCAACTTACCCTCCACTTACCTTCCACGCGGTGCTGGATCCGTTTAGGGTGGTTCCGAATGAGAGTGATGATCGTGTCACCTTTCCCAGCACAGCCAGCTCGTGCCGTGGGGGTGGTGGTGTGGTTGACTAACGCGCGCGCGAGTTTTCTTCACACATTTTTTTTTGCTTCTATCGCGTCGTCAGAGGTTGCGCGCGTTTCGTACTCCGTTTATGCGAGCTGTGGCTAGAAAACAACTGACACACGATGTGACGTCATCCGACAGCAACCGCCTAAAACACACACGACCTAATGCCGCGCTATTTCCTCCCTTCCTGCGACCGTGTAATAACGAACACCTCAGTAGACAGTGGAATCTACCCGTATGTTTTTTTTTTACTGTGTGCGTCTCTCTCACTCTCTCTTTCTTTCTCTCTCGATGTCTATTGTGAATTAGTGTTTGTTTTAACATGCAAGCAATACTTTTTTCCGACCATCCCCCTCCCCCTCCCCCCCTCCCTCGTCCAGCAGGAGAGGGTGCCCGATGGGGCAAGAAAAGAAACTGCTTCGACTTGCATTCTTTCCTGCAAGTGCAGCTGATGGAAGGACGTGTGGGATTGCGATCAGTGCAATTGCAAAAAAAATGCTCAAAATGCAGCACAGTTCAGTGAGAAAGAACGTACGTACGAGCAGCGCGTGCTTGCGTGTGTTTGTGCTGCCTAGGTGCTGGGATGTTGATCATTATTGTTATTTTTGGTACACTCCACGGTCCACACTGTGTTGTGTTTCTTCGCTAAAGCTTTCGCTTATCGAGCTATCGTATGTGTTTTGTTTTTCTTATTTTTCCTTTACTTCCCTGTGTTGTATCCGATACACGGGCGGCGGCGTGCTGTTGTAGTGGTGCGAAGTGTGACACGACGACGCTGTGGTGCAATTTTTGCGTGTCTCAACAGCTATGTATGGTTTTCGGTTTGGTCCGGGCGTTGTTGGTATGGCGCGAGGCATAAGGGTTTGAAAAACCAGCTGTAGTTGTGTGTACGAAGCTGCGTGGCTTTATTGTGGATGTGTGCGTGCCGTGCTGTAAATGCGAGAGAGCGAGCGAGCGAGCGAGCGAGTCAGCCGGTCTACGGCGCTGGCAACGTGATGCGTAACTTCGCGCCACATTTTCTCTTCGTGCGACCGAGACGGCGAGCGAAGGTGCAAATGAGAGCCGTAATTGACGAAAGGAAAGCATGATCATCACAAATCTCACAAGTTCAGTGGTTGACTCCGCTGCGCGGGGTTACGTTTGCTCAATTTACTCTGCTTCTGACTGAAATTAGGGGAAGGTGACCAACAGGGGGCGGGCGGGTAGCATTTACCAACTTAACCCCTGCTCCTACCCCCGATCCGATGATTCCGCTCGGTCGCGTTCCTTGGCGTGTTTTTTCCGCATGATTCTATTGGAAGCAAAATAACAAAAAATGATAACAATAAAAAAGGTAAACTTTTGTTCTGTATCGTTGCGTGAGTGTGTAAACGTGTGTGTGTTTGTGTATGAGTGTGTGTGTGTGTGTGTGTGTGTGTGTGTGTGTGTGTGTGTTGCTGCTGCTGCATTCATGCTGGAAAGTGAGGCGCTAGTCGGTAAACAAGTAGTAGGCGGATTTGTGAACAACTTTTGAGACGAGAACAAAGTAAGCTGTACGAATTTTTTCGCTCGTGCAACGGTTGTGTGCTCCGATGACGGAACAAGTTCGTGGTGATTTAAAAAGAAATAAACTAAACTTGTGGAGCATTTTACGGAAACCATTGCGTGCATCGCTGCTTCGTGCTGGTGTTTGTGTGTATGTGTGCTGAAAAATGGAACGTAAATGATACGGCGAATGAAGTTTTTATTTTCCCCCTTTCCTGGTGCCTGAGCGTCGTGTGCAAAGGGTCGAGTGCGCGTGTCTGTTGCATATGCATCTTCATGTGTTTGGCTGAACGCAGAACGATGTTGTGATCGAAAATGACCGCACACATCCAAAGGACAGAAATAAATCAACGGGGCCTAATCAAGGTCTCTGAGTGACGGGAAAAGCATGAGCCATCTGTGCGAAGCTTTGCACCGCTGCCGTGCGTCGGACATAGTAGGAAGTGTAAAATTGCGCTCGTGACATTCGGAAAAATCGACCTGGGGAAATCCTAGACCTTTTGCAGAACGAACAGAGGCAGCATGGTTTGTGTTGTATGTGTGTATACGTGTGAATCATGTGCAGGGGTGCAGGGGTTTGTTGCTATGCTAGCCATGAGAAATTATATTTGTGCGTGTGTTAGTGTGTGTGTGTCGCCTAAGTGTTTGTGAGTGTGTATATGCGTGTGTGTTCATTTTTCAAATGTCAGATTTTGCAAACTTATCTTTTCTATTTGATGATCAGCTTTCAGTCAATGGAAGAAGACGCCTTTTTGTCTCTGACGCTTGCCTCTGACATGGCTTGCCATGGAAAGAAGGGAACACTTTTTGAAATGCAATTGTGTGTGGCTTGCCAACAGTAAGGAGCTGAGCTTTTTCACGAACGATTTTACCTATTTTTATAAATTGGGAAAAGGTTTGAACCTTGTTTTTTGTTTACATCATTTTCTTTTTTCCTGTCATTACGCTTACGTTCTTTCGCACGTTTATTTGGCTGTTGTAAACGATCGTCTTCCCCTTCGCCCTCCACCGCTTGGATTCGAGTCCTCACTTCTACTGGTATATGTGCAGTGTGGGCAGCTTTGGTTAAAACGAGCTGGGCGAAGATTCGTGTTGCGACACCAGTCGCATACCTTGAACTCCGATAATGAGGGAGAGCTGGCTGGGCTTTGGTGGTTTGCTTGAGTGAATAATTATTTCAACCCGCCAGCAACAAACCTTCAACAATGCACCATGCTCACAGCAACAACCGCCAAGCAGGCGACGGTTGGCTGCGAATGCGCGTCTCCACGAGCAACAAGCATGATCCCAGCCCGGAGAGGGGAAGATATATGTTTCGCGTCTCAGTAGTTGCTATTCCAAAAAAAAACAACGTTGTTTCAATTTCCCCTCTTTTCGGACCGAAATTGTTTGGCTCCGCAGGGGAGAGCTGTATGTGCTTTTTTTTTGTTTATTCTCTTGTCGTAGCTAATGTTGATGCTTTCCTACGTTTCACTACCACAGAGCAATCATGTACGTACCTACGTGCGTACGTACGTGGATGATTGCTCTCTCGCTCTAACATCCGCTCTTGCGAATCACATCGAACCGGAATTTATCAGGATCAACGACCCAGTATTTTCCTAAGTTTACTAACATGGTAGCGTGTGCATGTGTGTGTACTAAGGTGCGATTGGTAAACTTCACAGTGTTTCTTCACTAGTTTCATGTACCCCCACGAATGTATGCTCCGTAGCACAGGCACTTGATGACTCTTCCTGACAGTGGAAAAAAGCAAAAAAAAACAACAAATGTAGCAACGAGAGTCCGAAAGCTTGCTAACTACTCGCTCTCCTAGATCGACGGAAATAGATAAGCATGTTCTTTTAGTGTGCTTAACGCACCACGTAGGCGTTGGATGAAGCTGATAAGAAAATGATTATACTGATTGCACAACTCACGTACATACCTGTGCGCCGATGGTTTTCACTGAAATGTTCGTGTCCGTTAGCAATTTTTTAGAACCAATTTAAAACAGAACCCATCATTGAAATGTACGATCTGTGATTACCTCAGTTTCGTGTAACACATCATTTCGGTCCAGGGGGAACATAAATACGTTCTCCGAGGAGGTTTTCTGTTTCACAAAAAGTGCTGAGATAAACGATGTGTCCTACCGGCGAGGTTTTTTTTTATAGTGTGTTTATGTTTGGCATGTCGCTCTCTTGTCGTTTTATGCACTCCATGATCTTTGAATATATGAGTATATGTATCGAAAAGTTCCTTGTGTCAATGTTCATGATCACGATCGTTCAAACTCTTTGGAAGTTGAATCACATTTCTAACGCAATTCGAACATGCCTCGTATTAGATTAATCAGAAAGCTGTATTTTACGACGTTGTTTTGCGAAAGATTCAATGTGGACATCTGGTTTCTCTTGTTGTCGATTAATGAAAATGGAATGTTTTAATCGTTGTTTTTTTAAAGGTGCTCTGACAAGGAAGCCAAACGTCGGGCGACGTGATTTCCCTTGGTATATAAGGAATCTTTTTTTCTATAGCTGCTACTTGTCGACATAGTTGGGGAAGGATGTTTGGATGGATTTGTTTGGTTTGACTTGGGGGGTGTGGAACTGTAGCAAACGCGTTGGCTACATGTTGACGGGCGCCACGCTGTGTTGTTACCTTCCCTCCCGAAAATCAACACCTCGTTTGGTGGTGGGGAGGGAGGAGGAGTGGGTTGGGTTAGCTTGTGACAAAATCGACACCTTCAGTGATTGAAGTTATGCTGTCAGTGATAATAACCGTACGAGCGAGTGAAATGGTGTGGCGTAAGTTTAGTTAGTTTGTTCATGTTTTTTTGTTTTATTAGTTGGAATGTATTCTAACATGTCGGTAGACGGTGGTGAATACGTGAATTGCAAGATACGTGATTGTTGGTAGTGGAATGAAGCGGAAATAGCGCAAGAGAGACAGAGAGAGAGAGAGAAAGAGAGAGAGAGAGAGAGAGAGAGAAACAAATCAAAAGTAGCTCTGAAAGGAACACGTAAACGATGGCGACGGGTTTCATGGTTGCCGGCGCATTGCAAAAGGTCACGGAAGGACGAGCCCCCCCATACAGCAAAGGCAAGTCGAATTTCGGTGCCTCGAACAAAGGTTTGCTAAACACGAAACGGAAGTGAATTCTACACGAGTTTGGCTAACGTGTTGAAGAGAAACTACTAGTAGAGTGAACCAAAATGGAGGTTTCGGAGACGCAGGATGTTAAAAATATTTCCTGTTTTTTACTGTTTTTTTCCTTTAGCAGAGAGAGAGAGCGAGAGAGAGAGAAAGAGAGAGAGAGAATGAGAGAGAGAGGCGATCGTTCCAGCAGATTTTTTTCGTATTATCCTTTTGTGTTGGCTAATAAAAATAAGAATAGAATCAATTGTTGGAATTTAATCGAAAAATTGGTAGTAAACACATGATGTCACCAAAAGATGACTCTCGATCGTTAACGATCTGGGTCGATTAATTCGGATTAATTGTAACTAGAGGGCACCGTCGTCCATTGGTGCGTGTTGAGTTGTCTGAGAGAAGGAGCTTGAGGATGAGACAGCGGTAGAAACTTTCGTTTCCAGCCAGACCAGTCAAGCCAACGGACTGATTTGTAATTGGTGCGTCCTTTCCAAAAATATTATTATTGCAAATTATTATTTTCAAATTAAATTATCTGTTATTAGCTTACAATTATCTGTAACTAGATTAAAGATATTAACAAAGGCACTACAATGTTCATCAACTAATGTTAGGGTTTTAAATACACATCCATACTCGTAAGTTAGCCGAATTAATCTCTCTCTACTGATTTTCATTGGTGTTGTTCTCGTTTCCTCCCTGTCTGAGAAAGTGATAAATTCACATACTTTTAGCTTACTTCCATTGTTCAGACTCTTTTCAAAAATCAATTACTTCAATGATGCCAACATCAACCGTTTGATTATTCTACTCTAAGGATCGAGCCAGAGGATAGGCACACCATTGGTGACACACCGTGGTTTCTTTTGGTAGCTTTACAAACATTCCTAGTTTCCAATTCGCTCGGATGTTCATTGCTCTGCATCCTTCCGCTGATAAAGCTTATCGTTTACTTGGTAGCGGAAGGAGGCGATGCCGTTTCATTATTCTTTAGTATCTTATTGCAAGCATCTTCATCCAAGCAGCAGGGAAGGCTGCTAAAGTAGGCGTTGCACCATAGAGGTTGGGAATATCAGACTAACCACTTTTTGATGCGACTTTCCTCTCTCCCTATTTCAGTCGCTCTCTCTCTCTCTCTCTCTCTCTCTCTCTCTCTCTCTCTCTAATTTGTTGTTGTTTTAATACGCTAGTAACCGTGATGGTGATGGTGTCTTGTGTTATCTAATGTGTATGTTTGTGTGAAACAAACACTATGAAAACTTTCGGGAGCGATAACCGGCTCCTCGGCCGGCGACACACCGGCAAAAGCGATCGGCGTTTGTACGGTGTTTCGTTCCACCGATCCTGGTCGGATTCCGGCTTCGCAAATGCCGGTGTGTCGCGCGTGTCCATCGTCCGAGTCTGCGCATTGGCCAACCATTCCCGGTTTCTTCCTCAACAAATGAAAAGGAGTTGACTTCGTTCCTGCACCAACCGACCAGCACAAACAACAACTCAACTCACTCACTCACCCATACCGGTGAGTTTTGGGAAGCGAGTACCCTTTAGTTTTCCGGCCGCAATTGCCGGCGTCTGCGTTGCATGTGTGTGTTTGGGTGCGTTGTTGTCCTTTACCGTACGATTCGCCCGGGAAATCCGGACTGTTAGACCGGAAATGCCACGTTCTGGTGGTGCATGCGTCACCCACCCACTCACCCATACACCGAACGAAGGTTACCGGGATTGGAAGAAAATCAACCCTTGGCAATATCATATACACCACCACTACCCTTCCCGGTTCCCGGATGTTTCTCGGTGTGTTTGTATTTGTGTCGCTGTCAACGCAAACGCATGCTCTAGCTCACGTGGTAACGCCGAATGGCGCGTGACTGGATGGACAGCCACCGGCAGGGAAAAGGGCCATGTAGTAATACATACCCCTACTATCAATATTCAAACCAACTTCGCTTGTCGCAACGAAGATTGATACACCCTCGCGCGGTGAATAGTGGTGATGATTGGCTTGTCTGTATTTACACGTTCCCATCATCATGGCCTACTGTGATGTATGTGTATGGGTGGATGTGTTCACACGGACTGAAGCGGGAAACGAGAAAGTGATGAAAGCGGGAAAATCAATTCCCCAACTCAATTTGAGCTATTTTTTCGAATGTTCGGAAGAGACTTATTTCGCTCAATTATTTGATTTTCTTTGGCCATGCTCGAAGTTGCCAGAAGAAATGCATACCATTTACTACTAAATCCCCGAAGCACGGAAAGGCAAAAAACCTTCCACTACAAAAGAAGCAACTAACAACTACGCAAAGGGAACATTATTTTCGATATCATAGTTAATCTCATTATTTAACAACTTTTGCTTGACATCAGTGAGCGATCATGGAAAGAGAAAGGATTCACGAATACAAATCGATTGACTGAGTGTGTGCAAAAAAGAAAATGATTCACACGTGACGATGAGGACAGTAATTGGTAATGGGCGTTTTAGGGTTACCAAAGTGACCTTTGTCGTTACCTTTGGCAACAACATTGCACCAGCAGAGAGAGCATTTACATTTCCGACGTGAGTACGTCAAAGTGTTGTAGTAGGCTTTGGTATTGTTCGGCCTGAAATTACGTTTGTCTAAAGGGAAACTCAGGGAAAAACATCCGAAAAAGACCAGGCATGGAAAAGAATGTTTTGATAGCGATCACTCTGGTGTGTTGGTGGTCATGCGCGCCAACATCCGACTGCCGAAAATGATGCCGTCTTACTTCGGTATTGCGTTGCTGCGCCGCGTGTGAGTCGCGAGACGACGTTGAATGCGATTGCGAAGCGAAATCCGTGCGAATTTATCCGTAGTAAATGCTGGTCTGTGCATGTGCGCACGTGTGCCTCAGCGTGTGCGAGTGTGTGTCAGTTCCACCAGGGAAACACGTTTTCATTTTACTACGCACAACACCACTGCAACACACAACTTTTTGCCGGGTCGGGAATCCGGGAGACTTTTTTTTTTGGTGGTCGAACGATGACGATGACGCCGTCCGACGGCTGTTGCTTTGTTGTGCCGTTTTTCCGCGATTTGGTACTCATGCGCTCTAGGGACCAGATTTTATATTTGCCATTCCGGCGGCCCATCAATAATGTTCCGTTCCGCGAGGATTGTGACTCTGTTTGGGTGGGGATTTTCCCGGCAGAAGGCTGAAGGTCGGTCGCTTAACGAGCGTGATCGGTTCTGTTTTTCACTGGATGAGATTTTTAGGCTTCCTACGCTGGTGTGATCGAAGATCGGAGAGATCTTTTCAGACTGATCGATTTAATTGATCAAATGTTTCACAATTACTTTCATAATTCTGTGGTGTGTGATGATATCGGTATTAAAATAGTTAAATTATTGAGTATGCTTTATTTTATGTTCCAATGTTTTATTTCCACTTGTAAATTTGTTGGATGCCGAAACTATGTATTACATTTATTGCATAACCGTCATACGCAAGTTCTGTTCTGCATATATTTAGACAAAACTCATTTTTTTGACATGGTGATTGAACGAACATGACACGCGTACGAACATGAAGAACGAATTTTTATACAATTTTTAAACTCATTATGTTTCGTAATGAACCGTCAAATAACACCCGTATGCATGTGGTAGTGCATAATGGTTGCTTTTCTTGCACCCAAATTTGCTAAATTAGCCTGAAGGATGAAGCAAAACTGTTTCTTTATTTATTTTTAAAGAACGGGATTTGAACACACCTTGCCTCATAGAACAACATTCACTTCATTTATTTTCGCCTGGATGACTTCAAGCAGCGTTCTGCTTTCTTTGTTTGTGGTGTCCTTTGAAATTTCACGCAAAAAGGCGTGCGTACAGATGTTTCTGTGTGTGTGTATGCGTTTACCACCCCTAAACCTCATGGGCCCGCTTTGTTGTTGTCGCAAACGGCATGTGTTACGGCTCGAACCCATGGGCCCATGGCGCGTTTGCCCGTTTCACATTACCATGACCTTGCCATTCAAAACGAGTTTACTCTCTCCCGTGTTACACTCGATACGCTCGCTCATAAACACAACGTGCGAGTAGTACTCTCGCGCGATGCTTCTTTATTCGACCCATACTACCTTGCATCTAACGAACACAAATGCACGCACACACACACATCGCTAGAAGCGTGCTAACGCATACACACACCACTCAATCCCCATCTTTTGCCCATATGTGTGTTGGTGAGCAATGCATCGCACACGGAGTGCGCTGTGCCTTTCTCTCATCTCGTGAGAGAATGTCGTTTGAAAGGGAGGGGGTAAGCTATGCTCGAGATGTGTGCGTTAGGGGTGAACCCGGTATGAACGGGATCATAGTGTGTGTGTGTTTGTTGTTTTGTTCTTCTCTGCCAGCTGCCACTTGCTACCACTTGCCGCATGCCATTTCCATTTTCGTGCTATCTCGCTCTCACTTGTTTCAATGGGGGCAATGCGTTTGTTTATAGTACGCCGTTGGAAAAGTGTTTTTCCACGTTCTTCCCCACGTGCTCGGTTGGTGCGTATTGTGTAACGCGCACTGGTAGTGGTGAGATCGTGTGTGACTATTCCGGCCAAGTAAAATACTCATAATTATCATCGTTAATCGCTGACGGTTGGCAGAGCAAACATCACCCACAAGCTCCTCGTGGTGTGGGTCGGGCAGTCAGGAGAGCTGGAGGGATTTGAGGCAATCCGCGCCCTACACCGCAACCGCTTCTCTTTAACTCCACCTGGTGTGTACCCTTGCTGTAGCATTCATTCCAACATGCTGGGAACATGTTGCTCGTCCCAACAACGCTTGCGTTCGTGTATGTTAGTGCGTGCGTAGTCGGATAATGCTTTTTTTTGTCGGGCTGTTTGGTGCGTACACAGCCATACGACGACGACGACGACCACCGATCGGCAAAAGTGCGTGAGTTTGCATTTTTGTTGCCTCCTCTGATTCGCCTGGTTCGAGCGATGTTGGCATCTCGCTTACTCCTCGTCCCAAGCGTTCGAATGGTTTTTGGCATTGAAAGTCTCCTTGGTTTCGGGGGTTCGCAAGAGCCAATTTTCGGTCAAAACGAGAACAAGGTGTGCTACCGAATTGGTACGGGTTTCCATACTTTCGAGACCATGTTGAGCAGCTTTGTGTGTCGTTTGCAATTGTGTCCCCAAAATGATTTCCCATTTCGCTAGCGTTCCGATTGCGATGCGATGCGTGAGGCTGCTTCTTCTGCTCATTGGTTTTGCATGCTTGGATTGCAAAATGGCTGCGAGATTACGTTTTTAACCAAACCAAATTGGATTTTATTTATAACACTGCTTTAACATTTACTGAAACTCACATTTGTTGGGATCGAACCTAAATCTTTGCCGCAGCAGCTACACAACACACCATTAGCTCATTAACAATTAATTCTTCTTCTCTTCTCTTTTCCATTTCATGCGTGCGTTCCCGTTTGTTGCCGGGGCTGCCGGTTTGGCATATTTACGCACTTCCGTTTGGCGTCGTTGAACCACGCACAGTGTAGCGGCAGAGGTGTGTGAATTCCGGCACCACGAAACTAGGAAAGAAAGAACGTAACAACCGCACGGCCACAGGGGGCCCCTGAAGAAGACTTTCCGTCTGTCAAGCAGAGTGTTTCCCGTTCCCGCCGCCTGTATTCCCCCAAAGATCCGGCTCGCTGCTTGGAATCATATCTCATCGCAGCAGGCAGGTTGTGCGTGCGCGCGTGTGCGCGTGTGTGTGTGTGGCGTGTGCGTATCGTACGCAATAGGAGGAGAGAAGGAGAGTTGGTGAGCGAGAAAGACACAGGATAGACATAATAAAACACAGTGTGTGCGTGTTCGCGGGTGTGTTTGTGCGCACCACGGTGCGTGCGTGTGGTGGGGCTCGTACGTGCGCGTGTGTGTGTGTGGGTACGCGTACTTGTCTAGCGGAAGCGCAGTGGAGGAAGAAAGCGTTCGTGCGTACGCCCATTTCCCCGCCTTGCTTCCCACCACCGCCACAACCGACACCGCCACCGCCGCCGCCGTCGCGTGTTGTGGCGCCGTGTGCGTAAGCTGGTGCGCACCGGACGATCATGCTGTCCGCCGTCGATACGCTACTGGAGGCGGCCAAGTTCCTCGAGCAGCAAGAGCAACATCAGCAGCCTCCACCGGTTTTGCATCTGCAGGCAGCCCGCCATCACCGCACGCCCCCACCTTTGCACCGGCAAAGCAACAATGCGTCCTACACCACAACGACGATCGTCGGCACGGCGGCAGGGATCGGAGGGCTCTTCGGTGGTTCGTCCATTAGCAGTGCACCGGGCGGCACCGGGGGTATAAGCTTCGTCAGCAGCAACGGTACGACTGGTTCTACCGTCGTCAGTTCCACCACCAACACCGCCACCAGCAGCAACCGAAATGGCAATGGATTCTCGTCACCACCGCCTGCTGCCACCACCGGCGCGGTTAGCTTAATTTCAAAGGTGCTGCTTAACGCCCATCATCAGCATGCCACGCAACAGAACGGCGCATCACCCCCGACGGTGGCGAGTCGGTTGCTTTCGCCGACACTCGTCAGCCTTCCGGTTAGCACCACCACTACGCTTGCGGCTGCTTCCAGCACGGTCCAGCCGCAGCTGACCACGACCACGGTAGTGACGACTGCTGGCAGTGCGCTGCCCCGCCATCCGCTGCTTCCGGTCGGCTCACGAAAACGCACCTTCAGCAATGCGAGCAGCAACGTCGTCGGTGGAGCAGGGGGAGGAACCATCACCAGTAACGGCATCAATGGCAGCAGCCCGCAAACGACAACCGTGCTGGTTGGCACTGGTACTGCCAGTTACATTAAGGGTAAGTTTAGTTCACATTTTATACGCTTTCTACGTTGGCGATGCGATGTGAATGTAATTGATAGAAAAGAATGTGCTGATTTCAGCGTCCCATTTTGGTACGAATGTATTTTTTTAGCAAATCTGACTTCCAATTTGATGTTGGAGATGCAAATGAGAGTTCCATGCTCGCATTATGGAACAACCAGTCGCTAGGGAAAATGAAACGGATGCTATGGATTATCTTCTGTGCGGTAAATCGCAACCGTTACTACTGATGTGTAACATCCGTCGGCGCCTGCTTTGTTTACAAAAGCTACCCTTAGCCGCCGTCGCTTGCAAGCGACTGAGAGTGAGCACCCTAAAAGCACTCATTTGTGGTGCGCTCCAAACGAAAATATATCAGCTCTCTCGCTCTTTCACTCTACCCCACTCACAATCTCTCCGGGAAGGTTTTTTTACTCGCTCGCCAAAGAATCGCTCACTATTTTCGCCGGTTTGTTCGTGAAAGCTCTCCCGTCCGCACGGGGGAAGCGCGCGCGTTTGTTAGCGTTCGTTGGCGGAAAAATGGTTTGGAATGCATGGTTGAGCAGCGGTAAGATATGGGGGGATGGTTGTCTACCACAGGCACGTGTTTGTGGCACCCGCCGGCGATCATTGGCTCGCAATTGTTCCTTATAATTTATCCAATATTATATGGAATCTCGCATATACAGCAAGTATTTTCAATCAATTATAACAACACGGATACGTTAGTTTTAAAAACGCTGCAACAGTTATTTGCCTTTCTACGTTCAAGGGAAACGGTAGCATTACAACAACATTGGGGCAACAAAGTAGTGTTAGTAGTATGGATAATGACTAGGCGTCTCCATTAATCCTTACGTGTCCCAGAAGTCCTTTCCCAGAAATGAGATGATAAATTACCTCAACAGTGCTGCACTGAATTGTGTGTGCCCAATATGTACCCTTCTCGCTCACTCACTCCTGAGGGGAAGCTCTACATTGTACATTTGTAGATCAATATCAGCATCCCACGTACGTAACACGCACGTAGCGTAACGGAGCGCTTTCGAGGTATTATATACTGTGTAATTTTTAGTAATTTTTACTTCCCATCGCCGTTTTAATGCTAATTTACTCGTCGCAATATGTACTTGGAAGATGATTATCGTACGTAAAGGTGGTGGCATGGTAAGTTCTAGAGACGGGGGTTGGTTGGTTCAATTCCGGCCTATCCGAGTGTCTTACGCTTTTAATTACGCTGCAATAATGTATTACGTGTCTCGAACGTCTGAGTGGACTTGAAAATTGATTGGTCAGACATGTTTTCTTGACTCGGAATGAATGTGTTCATTCAACAAATTCGAAGTGCTAATTAAAATCAACGGTGTTTAATTTACTACAATTTCTACAAAAGGTTATGTGCATTTTGTTATGCATTTTTCACAAAAAATTAATGTTTGTTAATCTTTATGCGAAATTTTGAATATGGAAAACATTAATGAAAAAAGCATCTTATCATGCGTATTAAGATGCTTAAAATTTTCTCTTAACTGCAAATGTCATTTTACTGATTTGAAACCAAATCTCACGCAAAATTAATAAGCAATTCGAAACGATTCATTTTTGTAACTAAAATTACTTTAAAATTTTTCGCTAAAACAAAAAAACGGAGCTCCCTAACATACCAGACAAAAAAATTTTGAAAATGTTAGATTGATTTTATTTGTATCGTTTATTTCATATCTGTGTTGTATCGTTTATGCATTAAGGAAAAAATTTCCAAAAACATAAATAAAACTATTTGCTCCCTTGTGAAATACTACTTTCTTGATAGTTATTTGGTTTTGTGAATTAGCATCTTTTGATAGTTATTTGCTTAGTTATGTTGTATGAAAACGTGAAGGTTTCTACTCGATACGTTGTATTTATTTCTGTTTTAA
Organism: Anopheles farauti; assembly: GCA_000473445.2. Classification (NCBI taxonomy): domain Eukaryota; kingdom Metazoa; phylum Arthropoda; class Insecta; order Diptera; family Culicidae; genus Anopheles; species Anopheles farauti. Next base: position 3,404,350 of record KI915049.1, on the reverse strand, counting down.
CATTTCTGCGAGACAGCAAAGTTCTGCCAGAGCATCGTTTCTTGTTTCAAACTTGTGTCGAAAAAACCATCGACCCAGGATTTAAAGCCATAACATTTCAATCATCTAATCCATCACGTCACGTTGATTAAACAACATCGATCAAACAAACGTTTGGAATTATCTTTAACTCAATACTATATATTGTAGTGAAAATAATTTGATAGTAACTACATTTCATCTCGATGTGCTGCATCAAAATGTGGCGTTTGATAGTTGGCACTTATTAGTTTCTGATTCCGTTGGGTATCGTGTACGAATACTATCAGCTTGGAAAGTCAAGCGTATTGATCTTTCACATGCTTCTTCCCGTTGTTATGACCAACTCACGTGATTTGCTTGTGAGCTTTGGTCTAGTTACGAACCAAAGCTGCCATTTTAGTCATTCTCGAGAACTCTGCTCGAGATAGCGCAATGACACTTCTCCTCGTATGGCGTCAGAGAAGTAGAATTTAAATGAGCAGAGTGTATCTCCCGCCGGGGGTCAGACAGGTCAAATGCGACTGCACTCATTAGAATAGCAATGGATTGGATTACTGGTCGTGTCCGTGTCGTACATCCCGGACCTGGACCCCGGCAGCGTCCTCTTCCAGCTGACCGGCATTTCGTTAGGCAAATGCAGAATTGTTGAGCAAACAAAAAAGAACAACAATGCAATTCGGTGCATTTACCTTCGCCGGACGGACGGCTCGATCTATGCCAGCTCGATCGACTTATCGGGCGTGGCGGTTGTGAAGCTTCCCCCGATCCGATACGAGCCTTGTGGTGTCCAAAGAGGGTGATCGTGGGCGTTCTGTGCAATGGAGGGGACGTATGCATTTGACGCTATATTTGGTGCAAATATAGAACTCTCAAGAGCAGCAGTAAATTTTTTAACATTTCAACCACAGTCGCACAAAGTGCTTTTGGGTTGAAAATCGGCCTGAAAATGCATCGATTACAGCGCATTCGTCATCTTCGTTCACATTAAACTGTATCATCATCGTTAAAACGATAATGCTGGTTCGAGCGGTAAAGGTGTGCAAGTAGCAGGGAAGGGAGGAGTTGTTCCACCACCCTCAGTATTCTGAACGAACGCAAGTGTGGTTTTCACGGTCGGCTTGATAGGAAATTCAAATGATCGAAATGATCTTCGCTTTTGGTATCTGTTCCTTTCCACTTCATCCACCGGTTTCCTAAAGCTCGTGATCTCTCGATGGCCAGCGATGGTTCGAGATCTCTTATCGGTGCTTCCCACCTTCACCCCTTCCCTTTCGCGGTGCGCGGGATGGGGAGGAGTTTTTGAAGGCGTTTGACCTTTACGATCGCTTTGTAGCTTCATTTTAAAGCCACATTCGCGCAAGTACAGCGAGCTTGAACTAAACCCAAGTATACCAGCGTGTGTGTGTTGTGCGCAATATTGGATACAGCATTTCGGAAATGCACCTCATGGCAGTGCCGTATGCTGTCGTTTCTAAGGTGGGTTCCTCTTGACAGCCATTGCCCATCCCCTCCCTCCCGATTGTCGCCGTCCCGTGTTGTTACATTTCGTTGCTCCGTTTGCGTAAGCCGCCCGTTTTTGAAAAAAAACGCCGTGGATGGATGAAGGGGGTGGAGGGGGGGGGGGAGGATTAAACTGCCTTCGGTGCCCTGAATAAGGGAAGCGACCGGGGCGAAGCTCCGAAGGAATAATGCTCTTGCCGCTGGACGCTCTCTAGCTGTGTGTTACCTCTAGCGATCTTCTCGATCGTATGTGGAATAAATATTGCTGTCCGGGCAGACAGTTTGGGGCGTGGTCCGGTGAGTTGATTGAAATTTTAAATTTTATCGATGATGCTCGCGGGGCTCAGCGTTGCTCAATTATCGATGCGATGTTTCCTGAGCCTCCCGTCATAAAAGTGAGTCTCATACGGTGTCAAATGTGTGTATGCGCTTTCAGGACGTGCAGTTGCCCGGGTTTCTAACCGGATAGTGAAATTTGTTACTGCCGCTGGTAAGGAATTCTATTGCCGCTTAATGGTGCGGAGGGGGGGGGGGGGGGGGGCTTATGTCGCTGAAAG
>KI915049.1:3205492-3402172 GCA_000473445.2 Anopheles farauti | reverse complement strand
GGGGGGGGGGGGCTTATGTCGCTGAAAGTAAAATCAATTGAGCAATGCCGTAGGTAGATTTTCTTATTTATGCATTCATCATATGCACCCTGCGTGTGAAGGGTTTTGCAGTAGAAGAAAGCGAACGCGATGCAAAGAAGAAATGCATAAAATAACATCGGTATTTCACGTTTTTGAAGGCGTTTCTGTCGACGATCGTAAATTAATACCAGCTGAGGCACCACATACACACACACACATACGGTGGCCCCTCGCTTTCGATGGCTCAACTCGAGGATCTTGAGCTCGGCTGTACGTCCACGACGGCGGCGAGTATGGGAGGATGATGAATAATCCAACAGTGGTGGTCCTCCTCCTTGCAACAGCCTGCTGCCAAGCAAAAAGGTGGCCGACCACCACCACTACCTCCGATCGATATCTGATTCGCTGACGATCATATCCCCTTGCCTCGCCATTCCAGTACACCAAAGCCAGCCCAAACGCTTAGCGCAGCAAATGAAATGGATCTGTTGAAATAAATCGTTACGGCGCGCCGGATGAAAAAAGGGAAAGCAAACACGGGAGAGCGGAATTTTCTAGAATAGCTCCTCCTGGTCCTGTTTGGGGCCACCGGGAGGGACGCTGCAATCAGTGTGTCCTACTCGCCGCGTGTGCCGATGTTTTAGCCGATATCAATAAAGTCACTTACAAGAAAGAAGACCTTCCCTCCCCACCCACCCACCCATGCACCGTGTGTGTGTGTGTGTGTGTATTGAAAGCCGTGTGGTTTGTGCATCGTGCGCGCAGCATCCACCGAGTTGCTGTTCCTCTTGTCCTGGATGCGCCTTCCACATCGGAACCCGGAGACCCGGCGGAGAGCTGGTGGAGGGAGCAGCTGGGAGCAAGTAGACAACAACACACACCCACCGCTCGCTTTCGGTCACGTTTACCGACCGGTGGTCTTCTTTATTATGCAGGTTCATTGGTCTTCCTGCAGCGATCCTTCCGATTGCGATCGCAAAGTGGGCGGTTAAACGACGAATGACTCGCAGGGTGGGGGATTTTGTGTTTTTTTTTCTTCTTTTTTTGAAAGCATGAAAACAATTCGCACACTAGCCGGTTGGAAATTATTGCGTACTATAACTTTTACTTCTGCAAAGTAGCCATTTCCAGACCAGACCAGCACATAGAATTAGAATAGGAAATGGGAAACCAAATCTCGCCCGATGCTGTATGTAATGCGTCGGTCCTACGCACAGAGCACCATATCGCAAGCTTCTCGGCGCCGAGAATTCTTCACGGTGGGATTGAATGACCTCCAAACAACACTGGCTCCGGTCATTTACACCAGCAGAACGTTCTGCTATTCAAAATTTTGCAAATAACCAAACACAGGGTAAAGATAGAGAGAGAGAGAGAGAGAGAGAGAGCTAGAACAAAAACGTCTACATGTTTAAACAAAAAAAGACACAAAAATGCGAACATGTTAATTGACGCATCCCCAACCCGCGACCCGAACGTTCATACGCACTTTACGCAGTTCGGAATTTGTTGGTGGGTGGTGGGAATAGCATAGCTTAGCTAAGAGCAACAACAAAAAAACGAATCTAAATAAATCCCCCGCATTAACATTCGGGTGTTCCATTTATGCAATAGAAGAGCGTGTGTGCTGTGTCGTGTCCGTATCGTGCGCTAGCCCCGGCTGCTATCAGATCATCACACCGTGAGCGCGGCGGCTCCGTTGATAAGTGCGCGTTGTAAGTGTCGTTGTTGTGCATGGAGGCGCATGGTACCTGACGACGCTCGGGAGCTCGTGGATTGGTTTCTTCCGAGCTGGCGGACTTCAATATTTCGGCTCATGAATTAAGCATCCATTCATCCGTCCACCGTGTCTATTCCGGCGTTAGATCCGGCAGGCAGGCGGTGGCAACAAGATTGACAGACCTCGTGTTTCTATCGCTTGGTTTCCATTTCCTTTCCGCCATCGTAGGGGGGATGGGGAGGGGTATGGAGTATGTTGGGATACGGCTATCGATTGCATTAGACGATTCCACCCCTAGATTCAAATGCACCCCATGAACGCGATTGCACATGAATGAACGTTTCGTGGTGTGGGAACTTTCCGAATTCCGTACCTGTGTTAATGGCTTCTTTTCATATCACTCGTGTACTAATAGTTCTACACGAACGAAGCATGACGGTTGGCTTGCAAGCAGGCCAGGTTCGTAGGCCAGGGCCAGGGTGTTCCTGGGAAGTTATGCCACCTACCTACCCGCTGGTACACCCGATGACACATCCCTCCCCACACCATCGAAACGATTCCTCTTTGACGGCGAGGCTTACCTTGCTGGCTGGGGGAGCTTGCTATTTAAATTGTTAATGCATCGTACAATTTAATGTCTTCAGTGGGTTGGTGCGGTGGGGATGTTGCAGAGGGGCGATGTTCGTTCGGCACCGCTCGGTGGATGGTCGGGCGGAAGACGGCGTGTGCAGTGAGTGAGAATCGTAAAGCGTAAAGTTATGTCTACATTCGCAAATCACCGAACCCGATCCCGGAGGGCGAGGCGAGGGACTTGCGCGATCCGTGATCCATCGCTGTGTGTCTCCTTGGCGTATATGGCGTCACGAACGCGGGGGTGAAGAACGACCGATGTCGTCGTCGTCGTCGTCGTCGCAGCACGTCAGATCGGATGCGATCTGGTAGTCAAATGTGCAATCATATTTATCCGCGCGCAAATGTATCGATTACATGGGTAAAAAGCGTTCGATCAGTTGCTTATGTACCCTTTTTCAGCCGGTGTTTGTCCGTGCTTGCTTCACCCGAACCCGAACCCGATTCCCATTACACGATTTCGGGTTGGCTGTTGGCGGTGGAATGCTCGGTAGTTATCGGCAAACTTTCACACCGCACGGCATTGTTTTGTCCTTTTCGACGTGTCGTGCCCATTGGATCGACATATTATAGTCAGCAAAAGTTTCCTCATTGCTACACCCCTTCAAGTATGCTCATGAAAATGCATCGTGATCAACTCCCTTGCCCCGTGGGCGTTGAGTTGGGGTGGGCTGGGGGGAGAGAGAGGTCGAACCGATGAGACCTTCCCATAGTGCGAATTTTCATTTTCAGCTGCCGCTAACGCACATGCACGAAACACATCGCAACAGAGAGGAGAGAGTGGCTTTTGAGTGAGCTTGTTTACGCATCCCGCCGCTTTTCGCTGCCTTTATTAGCGATTTCTTTTAGCAGCGATGCATATTCATAGCCCGCGATAGTTATACCAAATCTCACTGCATCCGTTTCCAGGGCGCTCGTGAGCACCTCCGCTCCGGTAATGTGTGTAAGGAAGCTCGCTCTTCGGAGAGCTTTCCGTTTCGAGCGCGAGAGAGGGACGGAAGAAAGTGTGAACAGAGAAAGAGAGCCTTTCGGTGGCAGCGTGTTTTGCCTTCCTAAGGGCCAGCAGCCAGCACTATATTGTGTAGCATAAAAACAAAAACCCTATTGAGTGACAAGCTCTCCCCTGTTAACTCTCTCTCTCTCTCTCTTCCCCATCATCGCCGTTTGCTGTCGGAGAGGTAGAGAGAGAAAGAGAGACAATCAGCGAAACCCTTCACGGTAGCCCTCAGGCGCGGTGTTTGGGGTTGCTTCGTGGCGTGCGTTAATCGGAAACCGGCTTCGCCAGTCGACCGGTCGCTGCAGTTCTCAGTTGCGGTCCGTTTCTTGGCACGACCGGACGCTCACGAAGAATTCTAAGCCAGCTTCGCCGGCACATCATAGCACACCAGTCCGCGCTCCGTAGTTCCGTTCGCTTTCGTTGGATCACGTTCGTGTTTTGCGTCGTTCGTGCGTGGTGTTGCTTTTTTAGTGCCATCTTCGTGAGCGAATAGAAACGTGGAGAATGTCCATCGGCACTGCACGGCTGTGAATTGAGCGTGTTCCACCAACTGCAGATTGTGCCTTTGCACTAGCCTTTAGATAGCAAGAAAACATTGGCGAGTGCGTTTGCGAGACTTTGTGCCACAAGTGTTGATCGTGTGTGTGATGCAGACACTTTCGCTACAGAAGCAAAGGTGTATGGAATTAGTGATCATACGTGATAATTTACCTCCTTCCCGCCTGTGTATTGTGATCGCGGTTGTCTTATGATGTGCAAAGTGTAAAAAATTGGTGCCGATTGCATAGCAAAAAAAAAAAAATACCCCCCAACAAAGGACTGATCATGTATAGACTGGAAATTAACAGTAGTCGCATTAGTTAACACTAGTCGTACTCGGAAGCGAAACAAGAAACCCCAACCGACGTGCGGTGTAGATAAGGCTTATGTGATAGATGTTTTGAAGGATTATTGTTGTAGCTGTGTTGCGTTTGCGATTCAAGTTTCGAAAGTTTTAAGAGCCATTTCACAATTCATACGATTCCAAGGATGTACAACAACGATAAACGCTTCCACCATGCCGGCCGCCCTTCGTTCTGTGATGTGCCCAAACCTGGTGGCTTGCTGCCGGAGGTGGCGATGGTGCGGGGCGAGATGGAGAAGTGTTTTCCTTACTCGATTCTCACCAAAAAACAGCATCTGCTCCAGCCGCCGGTTAGTGGTGGTGGTGCCAGTGTGGGAGCCGTGGTGGTAAAGCCACAGCCGCCTCCGCCTCCTCCATCTGCGTCACTCGGTGGTGGCAATTATTTCAGCACGCTGCTACCGATGGCGGCGGGAGCGAAAGCTTGCGGCAGGCAGGACCGAGGTACCTTCGAACCTGGCACTGTTGACGTAAACGGCTTTTACGGCAATGCGATGGTGACCGATGTGGGCATTTGCTTCAGTATGAGCAACGTGAACCTTAACGGACATCCTCCGACGATTCCGCTACCGCCGGGTATGATGGCCACTGGTGCGGCCTCTGCCTTGCCCGGGATGCCATCACAAACAGTACCAGCACCAGCACCAGCTCCACCACCACCATCTCAAGCACGGCTCACCGTCGCACCGTCGAGTTATGCCACAACGCTCGGGCGCCGCAAATCGTACGAAGACCCAGGCCCCGAAACTGCCCTGGTGAATGCCCGGCGGCGAGCGACGGAATACGGCCGGTTCGCTCCAGACAGCATGATGATGGGAACAACGTCCGCTCACAGCCACCACGAACCGCACGGCCGGCAGCAACGGCCGTCTTTTTACCCGGGCAATCCGTTACATCCGGTGGCCACCATCGCCACAGGCGCACACCAAGTGCACCAACCACTGCCAAGACAAAGATCACATGCGTTAACAACGTCGGCCAAAAGTGCGGCGTACGGTATTGTTCGTTCGACGAGCTCGGATCGTGTCCGCGGAACTACCTCCGCCTTCCAAAGCAATCCGGCAACTGGCGGTGGTTCCGTGTTCAGCGGTACGCTAGCAGCGGCAGCAGCAGGAGGTGCGGTGCGATCCTCTCCTCCATACTTCAAACAGATTCCTCCCACTGGTGGTTGCGCCAAACCGGGGCTGGTGGGAAACTTCTTCCAAACACCAACAGCCACCACCGCATCCGGTTCTTCCACGCTGCTCATCAGCTCGCCACCGTACGGTTCGGCAGTGAATCATCCAGCAGCTCTGGGACATGCTGCAACGACGACAGCTGGCGCATATCATCCTGGCGGTCCTAGCGCCTTACAATACTTGCCTTTGGCCGGGGCTTCCGCAACAGCCGCTTACGAATACTATCGGTATGCGATCGAGGCGACAGAGGGGGTGCAGGAAAAAAGGCAATCACCTGGGGGAACGACACTGGGTGCCACTAATACCACCGCCACCAACACCGTTGGTTCGTCCGTTGATGAAAGCAGCACGACTGCACCCGTTGTCGTTCCGCCCGTAATGGATTACAACGGGTTGCGACAGCTGTTTCTGAAGTGTTGCTACAACGAACTGAAAACACTGCCATCGAGCGTTAATCCTGCATTAATAGCACCAGCAGGAAGCACGATTCGAACCAATGATGTCTCGGGAGCACCGGCCGATTCACTACCAACCGCACGGTATGAGTACGAGCCGGATGCTTGCTCCGCGGCGGTGAACCGTCCTTCGGTTGGAGGGCCACACTACCCGCTCGTGAGCCGATCCTGTCCGACGTCACCGAACGGCGGAGCACACTGCCAGGCACCGGTACTGCCAATGCCAGCACCATCCGCCTGCTCCACACCGATCGGTGTAAGCTCAGGCTTACGCTTCAAGCACGACGATCGTTGCTTTGAGAGCGCCGAAGAAGAAGTTCACCCGATGGAGGTGTGCAGTGAGGACGGTGAGGCGTACGACGAAAGCACCACGATCACCAGCGCCGACACCACGGGTGCCGACGCCGACGATGACGACGAGCCGAAGGATTTCAGTATGAAAACGATCGCGAGGTGGCCACCGCCACCGTCGGCGGATGATGATAGTGGCGCGATGTTGATGCCGAAACAGGATAACGACGACGATTGTTCCGCTGCGCATCACCGGCAGCCTTCGCAGCCGTTTGCCGACGATCGCACCAAGAAAGAGTTGAAGGCAGCACCGAAGAAGAAATGGATACGCCACTATATGAAGGGTAAATTTTGTGACACAAGTGTTTTTTAAAAAGAAATTTCTGCCCTGACAACGCCCGAGCGGTGCCGGCCGTGGGGTCTCACACAAAGACCAGGCGCCTCCATTCTGGGCTTTTCTAAGGGTTATTAAATCATTTTCCTTAACGAAACGAACGAACACCAATGCGGTTGTTTGGGCATACTTTTCGCAAAAGGGGACTAAGATGGGACCGTTTTTGCATGTATGATAGGTTTGTTTGTTTTGATGGAAAACTTTCCTGTTTTGTATGACGACTTGATTGCAAGTCATTGCATGCAATAATGAACTTTTGCGATACAAGCTCGTTGGGAGTTGGTGAAGATCAAGGCGAAAAATTTGTGTTTGTTTTTTTTCCTTTGTCAAGAGGAGATAGCCTGCCCATAGTATTGCCTTAAAGGGGTTTGGATTTATTATATGAACTTTTCGTATGCCATCGTGAGCACCAGCGCGGTCATGCAATTCCGTCTTACTCGTTGCATAACACTGGATCGAGCTTACGACGCACCACACTTGGGTGCCGCATTGACGTCTGACGATTCTAATTCCCTTCGCTCGCACAGCAGTTACCGCACGAGTTACTTACCCGCACCGCCGTGCTTGCCTTGTCGTCTCATCAAACCCGGTGTCCGGTCTCCGTTGCACGCTGCCCGCGAGCCTCATTGCACGTTACTGCAAAAAGCATCACCACCCATCGAGCACAACGAGTGGCGACGACGTGGTCGATCGCTCAAGCACATGTGCCGGAGCACGCAGTAATGATTCCATCTCATGATCGTACACAAACACACACACACACACACACACGGGCGCGCGGGCACGCGAGGGAAGGGAAACAAAATACGATCGGTGGCCGTGATAGTTCGTTCTCATCAGCCACTTCACCGTGCCAGTAATGCGTTGTTTCACCGGTGCACCAACAAAACACTCACACACTACACGCGGCCGTTGTTCCGGGTGCGCGTGCAGTAGTGGCAGTAGGATCGGGTTTGGTTAGATAATAATGCAGGTTGCAGTGACCGGTGTCGGTGGCGGTGGCGGTGCTAGTCGCTCTCTCTCTCCCTGACAAATTCTTATCCTCTCCCCTTCGGAGGAGGCGAGTGTTTTTCAAGTGCTACCTTTCTTGATGAGCCCTTTTAATAATCAAACAAGCGCTCAATGGGAAAGGAGAAGGGGGGGGGGGGGGGCGAGAGGGGAAGGGAATTGCACCAGATGGACATTGTTTGTTCAATGTGCACTTGCGTATTTCACCCAACTTCCACCGCTCGTGTGAGCTCGTACTAGGGTTGTTATCGCGGGTGCTAATCAAACGCGACTGCGCTCACACTACTCAAAGCAAAGAATTCGCAGATAATCGAAGCAAATAATCGTGTTCGTTCATCTGCCGATTGGTGTTCGGTTTTGCTATTATGGCATTGGTGGTTAAACGAAAACAAAAAAACCGCACACACACACACAACCGGTGGTAGTGTTCCTCTTTCCTGCTCCTCAACGCCCACCCTCTGGCTCATTGTGATCGTCCGCGGGAGGGGAGAGGGGGAGGAGAAAAGTAAAGGCTGGGGTAAAGCCTTATCTCTTTCCATACTTTCCGTGAGGTTGTGCAATCAAAATGCGCACGTGGCGGGTGTTGCGATTGCATCGATGATGAAGATTCATCCAGAAGTTTTCATTCCATGTGCCTACGTAACTTTCGAGTTGGTTTGATCAGTAAGTTGTTGATTTATTTTTGTTTTTTTTTTTGCTTTGGCTGTTTCGATAATCTAATCCTTCGACTTTAACGCCCATGCCACCCTAGCGGGAGGCTGTTTGAATGCGCAATAAGGCATGCAAATGACACCACCCGCTTTTGTTTGTTATGCCGCCTAACGCGTGAGGATAATGGGTAAGATATCCTGTTGCTTTTATCGACCATGTTTTTGTGCGATGCAAGGATAGGAAAGCGAAGATTGGCAAATTGTATCGCTTGAGAAGAAGCGGGGAGTTTTAGAGGGTGGATGGTGGACTGTGTGGCATGTGGTGATCGTGGTGAAGGTTGCCTGTAGGTTGCTGCGCGACCCCAGCGAACGACGCACAGAGCGAGCGGGCTCGAACGTTATGCAATCATCATGTGCAATAACACAAGCACCGCAAAAGCCGATGATGCCGATGACGCCGATACGGTTGGCGGGAGGACTGACTGTTCCCTCGCACACCTCCTGCTCCACACAGGACCGTGAGGGGAGGGTGGTACGGTGGTTGAAGTGCGCTCATGTAACTGCGACGAACTTGAACCTGAGGCGACCGTTTGTCCCGGGAGGGGCTGGAGAAGTAAGATGCAAGAAGGTGAAAGGGCAGACGACGAGTGAAAGGGGTGTTCCACTACCGCCACCACCGTCACCTCCCGGCTAGGCAGACATAATAATATTGGAATAATGATAGTACCGCGATGCTTTGCTGCGGCAGAAGGGATAGTGAGCCGCCACCGAAGCAGCCGACCGTGTTGCACTGTTCCGGTAATTTTACGGGTGCTCATAAGTTTGTGAAACTGTCCACCAAAAGATGGAGGAGAAATTCTCAAAATCTTCGTATATGTATTATAAAAATGTTGGCGCACAAAATATTGCTCACGAGTAAACTGATTAGTGACCCAGAAATGATGGAGCTTTCAAACAAATTCAAACAAAGCTTTCAAAGTATGCTTTTGTAAATTGTAAATTTTATAAATTGTGAGAATTTAGGAATTAGGAATACCATTCCAATTGATCTACAATTTGAGAGGTTTCGATCCCGTTTCTCATTCCTTCGCAGTGCAGACAATGAATGTGGGAAAGGAAAGGCAAAAATATGTTGCCACCTTCGCAACACACCTCTCTGCTGATAGTATGAAGTGCAAAGATAGTGGAGACGCCTGGTTGATTTTGACAATTTCAACCACGGATTTCAACCACGGATTTCAACCAATATCTACACACGGATTCATAAAATATGTCGAAAATGAGACCGAACTATAGCGATGGCTAAAAGAATACGTTTTCCTATTACGGTGCAACTTATATCGTCATTCTCACCATCCCACCCCGACCCCACTACCGACACCACCAAAACCTGTACGTTGCAACACAGCTTGCTTTGACGGTGGCATCGTGCGTGAATGTGGTGCTGGATAGAGTGGACGTAGTTTCCTTCATACAAACGCAGGGCCGGACAGGCGGCTGCACGATAATCTAATTAAGCCGATATCGGCACAACGCCGAACCGTGAAGCACGTGGTGGACGAACAGCAGAGCCCCACGGGTAGAAGAGATAGCAACAACAACAACAACAACAAAATCACCGGGAAAATGGTGTCAGCGCAAACAATCTAATAACGATAATGAATACATACAAAAGAAGAAGTAGCTCAGCCATCCCACGGGCAGGTACCCGCTCCAAGAAAAGGCACGTCTCGTAGGGGGAACCGGGGGCGGAACAGCAGCGAGTAGCTGTCCCATAGCTTTTGTTTATTATTATTTGTACAACGGCAAATACAAAAAATAAAGCGGAGAGAGAGAGAGAGAGAGAGAGAAAGAGAGACAGGCTCATATTGTAATGCCGGTAAGTGGTGCACAGGGCGTATGGTCATGCCTTTGTATCGCACCTTAATAATTGTCTCCGGCTACTGATCACACATGGTGAAACGGTGTGTGGTGGCGTAGGAGTGCAAGTAGGGGAAGGGAGGGGGCTGGTTTTGGGTTCGGTTGTATGCACGTGCCACAGCACTTGTATGTGGCGTTCCTGCAAGTACGGCCATTGTGAGGCGACGCGGCACTATCAATCGCCGTTCGGACGCGAATGAATGTTCGAGGTGTACACACACACACACACACATATATATATGTATATACATATACATACAAAAACGGGGAGGGGAGAAACGCAAAGGGGAAAAGCACAGGCAATAATTTTCGAGAACGTACCACAACGTGCCATCCATGGGTGGTTTCTTGTTGGTTTTTTTTTTGTTTCGTAGGAAGAAACGAGCGAAAGAAGGGCCAATGGGCTATAATCATATTATAGCGCCATGCAATTCACTGCCACGATCCACATAAGTGTGCGGAGAAGGTGTGTTTGTGTACGTGTGTGTGCAAAAAGCGCATGAAGCACATGAGGAAACCTGCGCCGTGAAAACGATCGATTAATCCATCAAAACCGGGCGTTCCGAACTCCGCACCACAAGCAAGTGGAGTTTGTATATTTTGCTTAAATGTTTTGTTTTTTTTTTTTGTTGTTGCTGGTCGCCCCTGCACGTGTCTCCTTTCGACGTGCTCGCTTTGTTTTTGTGTGATGCGCAAGTTTAACAGGTCAGGCTGGCAGGCAGACAGGCAGGTGTAAGATGATTTTTCATAAATAATGAAACACCAATGCGCAGCTTGGCGAAATTGGAGTAGGATGTGGCCCAAAAAATGAAAAAATGCTGACCCCGACAGACACTGCATGCCGCGTGCATGAATATGCGTTTGCTAACCACCACCCCCTCCCCCTTTCTCTCTCTCTCTATCTCTCACACTCACTCTCTACTCACTACTGGCGTGTCGAATATCGTCGACGTCGTCCGAAGTTTGCAAACTTCCGAGCTGTTTGGATAATTTGATAACGGTATTAATACAACCCCTTCCCTCGCCCTCGCCTCCCCTCCCCTCGACAACCATGTGACATGTGACTGCCACGACTGCTGCACCATCGGGCTCTCGATCGAGCGCGAGGAGCATGAGTGGTGTGTCCCACTGGTGAAGTAACACCGACGCGTTTCTGTCGGCAATGGGACGGCGAAGCGCAGGGAGGATAAAAGCGGACGGAACTAATAGGAGGACGACACCGGCGCACGTGTCCATGCCGGGATTCCTCGTTTAATGCTTGGGTTAAAATAACAACAACCACCGGGACGGACGGGCGGATGGAGAGAGATGGGTCGAGTGACGGCAAAACCACCTCCAGCCTGGGGAGAGAAGAGGGAATGGGTAGCACGCTCACTGTGATTGCATAATCACAAATGCCGTGCCGTATCTGCAGGGTCATGTGCCACACGGTGAACGTACGTGTGTGTGTGTGTGTGTGTGTGTGTGTGTAACGATATCGATACCGGTTGCTTGCTTCCCTATGCACGGACGTCATTCGCCTGCTCGCTCGCATGCCGGGACCTTAACATTCAACGGTGTTGCGCCACAGGTGGACAATTGCGCAGGGTAAAGCACAACCACGCGGGCTTTCCGCACCTGTACGAACGTCGCCACAGGGCGGCCGAGTGAAAGGGAATGAATCTCCACGTTAATCGGTTGTCGTAAGCAAATCACGATGTACAGTTGCCTACCGTCGTAAGTAGTTGGACGAGAATGCAGGCTCATTACATGGCCCCATGGTCGTGAACGGTATCCCAACATGGGGCGCAATTCCTCTGACGCGACTCCCTGTGGTCGGGAAGGGCAGATGTATTTGAGCCGGAGCAGCAACTTCCGGCGATCAGCCCGAGATCGCTGACTCACGTGGACGCACGGTGGAGGCTTCCAGTTGCACGATACGAGAAAGTGGTTATCCTTGTGGCGCTTCCGTAACCTACGATAGAGGTCTGATTTTGAAGATTGTAATGTGAAACTGGAAATTGTGTCCAAAGCAAAGCAGGAGGATGCGCCTTTTTGCCGTCAATTGCATTGGTAAGTGTTGATCAAGCAAGGAATGCTTAGCGGGAGTAAAGGTTGACTATCGTCTCGAAACCGTTTCACTTCAGCCCACAATCCTTTGAATTGCATAACATTCGATTTGTGTAAGCGTTCAGCGTTGATCCGCTAGCACTGTATGCATGCAAACAATGCGATCGAGTTGTAGTTGTCCTTGCTGTTGTGCGGGGAGCGCATTTGTTGTTGAATATGCATATCGATAACCCGCTGCCACCAGGAGCAGGCAACCTTTCCATGCCCGTCGAAACAAGGATACTGATTGTGGGCAGGTTAGGCCAGCGCCACCGCCGCCGAGCCCGCGTCGCGCGAGTCCGAGATGCGCCAATCGGAATTGGAAATCGAAACGAAGCGAATAATGATGAATGCCGTCCGTTGGAGGACTCGCTAATGGTGTAACGTCAGCTCAACATTTCGACATTATGAGGAAGGGGGGGGGGGGGGGGGGGGATGGAGAGAGGAGGGGGAGAAGGGATACGCTTTATTCTAATGCACATAAGAAATGGGGTGAAGGTTTTTACAGCGTTTGAATGAAGAAGAACCGGTCCGTGATCGAGAACGCTAGCCTAGCGATCGTGTTTCCGCCGTTAGCGGCAATTTATTATACAATTTCGTGTGAAGCAACAAAATGCCCTGAAGGTGTTGCTTCAACAGAGCACATCCCTCCATTGGTTTCGTTCTGTTTCCGCGGCTACTGGAAGCAATTGTGGATGTGAGTGCATTTGACACGGTAAATCCGTTGACTCGCGCCCTTGACGCATCATCCATCCAGAACCTCGGTCACGTAATCATGTCCCTAGCTAACGTGCACCCTCCACCCCAACATGCCATTCCTTTGCAAACCGCCAGCACGGAGCTTTCCCTCTCTCTATCCCCCTTCCCAGCATGGTTTCTTCGTTAGGAACGCAAACGATAGGACACGTGCCTGCCGCCGGAAGCTTCCGCCGCTCACGGACTCACGTCATCCGTTACGCAAAAACCGTTCGGCACCCATTCAAGGCGACCGGTTGTCCTTCCCTTCCTGTCCCGGCACCGGACGCCACCGGATGTGCCTCGTACTCAACTCAAACTCACTATTTTTGCAACATCCTTATAGCACTAGAGCGCTCCAAGGGGAAGCGAGAGAAAGGTTGAGAAGTGAGAGAAGGTACCGGGTACAGCGAAAGGTGGGAACTCCTACAAGTGTTTCGCACACCGTCGTGCGTGCGGGAGTGGCTAAATGAAATAAAAGCTCGGGCTAGCGCATGGAGTGAGTGATTTGTGTGTGTGTGTTTTTGTTTTTGTTTAAATTAGTGCCACCGTTACTGTTATGTACGCAGCAAAACTGCCTCCACGGAACACCTGTTGAATGTCGCGCGAAGAAGTTGCACAATGGCACGGATGAAAGAGTCTTGACCTTTCGGTGCTGCCTTTAGCCTTTTTTCCCTCCCCCAGGAGCATACGTATTGTTGTGCTGGCCTGCAAATGCCGGAGAAAATTCAAGCAAACCGTTCCATTGTTTGGTGGTGTCTAACATTTTCCTTTGCCGCTAACAGACTGTGCACAAACGAAGAAAACTCAAAATGCGCGTTTCAGCACATGTGACTGTAACTGCGAACGAAAGGATGTAGTTTGATTGCGTAAAGATTGAGCAGAAAAGGTGCGTTGAATAATACGCAAACGACGAATCGGACGATGAGGAGAGGCGTTTTTCTTTCTGAATGCCAACGATGAAGCGTTTAGTTACGTTTTGCCTTTTTTTTGTTTTAGGCAAATAGAAAAGCCACCGCAGCAGGTTTGAAACGAAACGGAACAGTGAAGTAAATCGAAAGCGCAATAACAGCGGTGTTGTGGTGGTGTGGTATTATCACACTATCATCACAATGCGCGAGGTTTCAGCAACGGTAAACAACCACATTGCGCCGCGCGAGACGTCCGTCGTCCGTCTCTCGGTTTTTAATCGGCCGACAGAAAAGCGCACGCATCGTTTCAGCGAAGACACCGAAATCGAATCGAAAAACGCGCACTATAAATATGGGGCTGACGGGGAGCTAGCTTGCACGGGGAGGAGGAATGCTGCGTAGGCGAAAATTAAAACCATAACACCGACCGCTGCAACCATCGACAAAGAGGGAGGAGGAAGGACGTGATGGTGGTGGTGGTGTGCATTGTGCGACGACGAGACGACGACGCTGCGCCGTACTAAGTAAGCAAGGCGTGAGGAAAATAGGTTCAACTAGATGCGATTAGAGCGAGAAAAGACGGTAGGGAGGGTGGTGGCGGATCCATCTATCCATCCATCGCGCTCTCCGTGTCT
The DNA here is from genome assembly GCA_000473445.2 of Anopheles farauti. Classification (NCBI taxonomy): domain Eukaryota; kingdom Metazoa; phylum Arthropoda; class Insecta; order Diptera; family Culicidae; genus Anopheles; species Anopheles farauti. The sequence continues at coordinate 3,387,638 of KI915049.1, read as the reverse complement.
TGAACGCGGGAGCTGGTCCGAGCGCTGCGAATTAGCACAGTCGGACACAGTCGGGCGGTAGGCGGAAAGCTTGAGCGAGCACACCCTTATTGTGAGCACCCACCCGGCCGCACTTCCCCCGTTGTTGAGGACTAACCTCATGCGACAGCTTTTTGCCTCGTGCGTGTGTATTTGTCGGTGGCAGAACCGTTGAGGTAATACCGACTGCTACCTCGTGGTCGACGGAACTGGTGGTGCTGGTGGTGTTCCACGCAAAAAGTGCACTGGAATCGAGTGCAACGGGGTGGGGTTGCGGTGTGGTCGGCGTGGGTCGAGGAACGAGTGGGCCGACGCCGTTGCCGCGTGCTCGAGAAAAACGTGTACTACCTCGATGCCTGATGCCGATTTATACACAAGGCACGGGAGGGAAGAAAGCCGGTGGGGGGGGGGGGGGGGGCAGCACTGAATGCTCTGGGGTCCCGTTGTGCACTCGATGATCGTTAAGAAAGGTGGTGGTGGTGGTGGTGGTGGTGGTGGTGGTGGTGGTGGTGGTGGGTGGTAGTAGTACTGCCTCGTGCAACGATGGCGATGCACCGATGATTACTGATGCAGGATAATGATGAGTCTGTGATGACGCGCGAACGGCATGAGTAAGAGGCTCCTGTAAGGCGATAAGAAAGAGGCGATGGAAATTAAATTCGAATAATTAAAGACTGAATAAAAGGCAGCATTCGGAAAATCCCACTACAGCAAGATGACACCCGATAAATTTAACCAATTTTTAGCTGCATAAAAATTCCGAAACGCACCATCGAACATGACATTGAAGTAAAAAATAGTTACTAAAATTTTAATTTTATTTTTCACCTAGTGCACCAAATTTATGTTTTGTGTGCCAAGCTAATAAGTGTTTTTTTTTTAATTATTTTCTTCCAGATGAGCCCCTTTCTAATGGCCATTCCACGGCACCACCGTTGGTCGTTATCGCCACGAACGGAGCGCAGCACCATACGAAGCATCTGAATGTGAACCACGTCACCGTACCGATTTCCTCCACCACCGGCGGCACCGCGACGACGATCGACCTCTCGACCAAAGGCCTAAGCCATCAGCCGAACACACACTATCAGTCGCACCACGTATCGGTGCATCCAGCGCCACTAGGCCTTTCGACCACCCCACCCGCCTCATCCTCACTATCCTCCTCCTCGTCGTCCTCGTCATCGTCGTCATCTTCGTCGTCCTCGTCGTCCTCGTCGTCGTCGTCATCGTCGTCGGTGTCGTCCATCTCGTCGTCGACGTTGACGGTGTCACCGATCGAAGATTCACAGTCGTCGCTGAATCTCAGCAACGGTTCCAACGGCACCAATGGCTACATTAGCAATCACACCAGTGTCAATGGTGGCAGTGCGACCGCAGGCATCGGTATCGGTGGGATCAGCAGTACCTCCCCACTGCCAACCGGTATGACCGGGGTGTTACCGAACAGCATTAACGGTGTGCTGCAGGCAGCGGCCGCAGTTGCCGCGGTCTCAGCGGCAGGCATGCCCAACGGAACGAACGGCACCATCGTCGGAACCGGGACCCATCATCCAGCGGTGCACCATTTGCCTCCTGAATTGCAGCAACAGGTTGCGGCCGGACTGTCGGTAGCGGCAATCGGTTCACAAAATGCAGCCGGTGCCGCCGCCGCAGCTCTGTTCGCCAACATCCCAACCGGTACGAGACGAAGGACGACCAGCTCGAATAGCAACGGGTAAGAAGTCGAGTGACAGATTGAACTACAAGGCAAACAATAGCTCCAACTAACACTCTATAACTCTCACTCGTTATCCGACAGTGTTGGCACGCGGGAAGTGCATAATAAGCTCGAGAAAAATCGGCGCGCCCACCTGAAGGAATGCTTCGAGCAGCTGAAGAAGCAACTCAGCCTACAGCCGGACGAAAAGAAGATCTCCAATCTTTCTATTCTACATGCCGCCATCCGGCATATTCAGGTAAGCGACCAATGTCATTTTGTGTACATTCCGTACGCCCCTTTCTTTCTCTCTTTCTACCAATGCTAACCATTATTTCCACGTTGCACTCGTTACACACAGCTACAAAAGCGGAAGGAGCGTGAGTTCGAGCACGAGATGGAGCGATTAGCGAAGGAGAAAATTGCGTCGCAAAATCGGATTCTATTGCTGAAGCGAGAACTTACCCAAATGGGTGATATTGACGTGTCCCGGCTGGCACCGGACACCGATATCACACCGAACCCTACCAGTGGCGCTGGCAGTTTCGTTCCCAACGGGAGTGTTCATTCGGAGCGAGGTAAGCGAAAGGAGGGGAACTTAGGAAAATACAAAAAAACGCCTGTAGCCTGTTGAGTTCCTGTGGGACGAATGTTGGATTTCGATTGTGGGCGGCTTGTTTAGGGAGTCAATTTGACTTTATAAAATCACGGCATGCTTTACCCGATCCCTTTTGCTGGGCAGCTATCAAAGGATGCACTTGGATGGATGGATGGATGCATGCATTAGTGCAGAAGGGGGTGTAAAGTTTATACATTCCGGTTGTCGGGTGCAGTCGGGTGCAAACTACACAACTTGCTCGCTAACTATGCACTTTATGCTGATGAGCACTGGCTGCTGACTCACAAGTATAGAAGAGCTGTTTTCGATGCACTTTTCCTAACTTTTTATGTACAATCTTACGATAGGAAAAAAAAACGCTTTCGAAGTCAGCTGAATGTGCAAAACATGGAACGAATACCGGTTCAGTATCAAACGAAATATCAGCAACAATTAAGAATAAGAAAATAATTTTATCTCTGAGTAAAGTCAATGCCGAGAGAGCGACAGGAACGGCAACATATTTTGACAACTTATATAGTAGGGCTAAGTAGGCTGGGCTGTGTAACAATGACTGCTGCGTCAAACATTTGGTCTGTTTAACATACCAACCGCTCAGTTAACACTGTCCAAACAGTATAAACAACTGTTTAATAATTGTATTTACTTCTCTTCCGCCACCTCAGAGCAACTATCCGACAACACAATGGCTTCAGCGGTACCAGGTCGTAACGGAATTCGGTACAGCTCCAGTAGCTCTCTATCGAGCATAGCTACGAATGCGTCCATCAGTAACCTGCCGGTAAGTAGCTTCTCAAGCGAGCCCGTGCTCAGTGTTGGATTATTCTAAACTTCATTTTTCCCTATTCAACGGCGCAGATCCAGACGACCATTTCTCCGGTGCTATCGGTGTCGTCACCAACGCGCGCCAGTCCCGCGCTGAATCGAAGCTCAACATCTCCCCCATCGTCGCTGTCGTCGTCCTCGCCGTCGTCATCGTTTGCTTCGTCTGCCGCGACCAACCTAGGGGGACCGCTATCACTCACTACCAAGGGTAGTGGTGGCAGTGTGATGGAAGCGCACAACAACGCTAGTGCCCAACCGACATCGCTCAAGATCACCACTACTGCCCCATTGAATGGTTTGAATTTAAGCAATTCTCCGCTTACGATGGTAAATGGTGCGAGTATCAATGGTACGAGCGTTACACTGAACGGAACGAGCACAACCACCGCACCGTTGCCAGTTATTGTCGGTGGTGGTGAGTATACATCTTGTGCGCACAGTGAGAATATTCGTGTTATATTGATGAAATTCTTTTTCAACTATCATAGCAAACGGTGCGACAAACATAGTTGGCTTTGCACACTCACAGCTGCTGTCAACGTCTGCCGCTGGTGGCTCTCCAGCCATCCAGACGATTCCACTGAACCTGAACGTTACATCCAGTGCCGTGAGCAATGGTTTGAGCGGAACTGGTCCCACCTCCATCGCCATCACTACTGCCAACACGGGCGGAAGCGTTACCGGGGCACTGAGCCTTCCCCCTAGCCAAGCACTACAGCTAACCACCACCAACGGTGGTGGTAGTAATGGTATCGGCAACAGTAACATGACGACCACCGTTGTCGGCACGGGGGCGACGGTGGCGGCAGCAGCTAGATCGCTTTACAACAACGCGTCTGCACCGTCGACCACGATTGCACCGTCGGTGACATCGTCCGCTTCGACGATGCACACGCTAGCCGCTGGCGGCAAAGAACTGATCAACGGTACGATGGGCAAGAACGGTATCGTACGGACTGATAATAGTAAGCTTGAGATTATCGCAACACAATCGCAACCCACCAACCATGGTAGCGCGGGCGTTGGCGCTATGGCGGCGGCCCTCGACCCACCGGGAACGAAGGTTATCACGATCATGAATGGTAGTAACCCGTTCGCACTGGCCCCGCTCGATAAGGATAGCAAGATGGTATGCTTTGCTGATGAAACCCCCCCCCCTCCCCTTTGCTTGGTGCCACTTTACTCACATCTTTTTCTCTCATTTGTTTTCCCTTTCCTGCAGGGTGTTGTACTATTGCCCACCTCACAAGCACTGCGCGTGATACAACAGGGCACGAACGGATTGGCAACGATCGAGCTAGCGTCGCCGAACGGTAGCAACCGTGTGCAGCTGCATTTAACTCACTAAGATCTAATTCCGGGTGTTTCCTCTACCTGTATGTGCGAGCGCAGTGATCGTGGAAAAAAAACAAAAACTGATACACAAAGATCCGACAGCGAGACAGAGAACAATACTCCCGTTTACACGCTGTCCTAGCGGAGATGATCATCGACGGGGACCAACATTCTGGAGTACAACGATGAATATCTCGGCAGCGACGGAGGGTAGTAGTAGTAGTGGAACATAAAAAGTGTCGCCAATCGTTGGCAACAGGGGAACACAATCATCTCCTCATTACGATGACGATAAGAACTTCTAGTTCTAGCTTTTTTATCTACCACGAGGGCGTTTCGCTGCAACTGGACAGGTACGGATCAATGCACTTGCATACCAATGGCGGCTAGTGTTACTATAACAATGTTTATTCTTTTCTTTCGTCTAGGAAATGTATGTGAAAGACACACTGCAAAAGCTACTTAAATCAACCATTACAAACCAAACGCGTTTTAGACGAGTGATCGTTTCTTTTTACAACTACAACTTTGCGCGTACATCAACAAAGCAGAAACAATGATACATGTTGCACAGGGTTTTGTACCGCACACAGCAGCAGCAGCAGCAACACTATAACTATCCCAAAATCAGCCACAGTTCCTTCATATTCATGGTAGTTTGGAAACGAATCGTCGCTGTTTTAAAATTCATACTTCCATTTTGGAAAGCCCAAACGGAAAACTACGCGCGAAGAGACAATAGCTAACAGAGAGCGCACATGTAGCACATTTGTTCCTCTACTCTTTTTTATCACATCGTTTATCCACTACGAAGGGCACCAACGAAATAACAAAAGTAAACTTATAAAAAATCCCCTCACATCCACACCACCAGTAAATTAGAGTTCTTAGACAAAGCAAGTCGTAACACACACACATGACCAATTAGTAGACGCACGCCACGCATTCCTCACGAAATGCGGAGGAGATTGGTGGTTTATTACACTATGTGTGGGGGTGTGTGAAAGGCTGTGAAAGCGAGCAACAACGAGGAGCAACAAGTAAAAAAACACGGTTGAAATAGGGTGGGCGTTTGCAGGAGGAGGTGTAACGTTAATATACTACGAATCGGTTTCGGATTTCTTCCTCTTCCTCACCCGTCGGCGGTGTTTCTTTCGCATTTAGCATAACATAGCAGGAGGAGGCTCTGCTGTTGCTTCCCTTCGGTGTGGAGCGTAACAGATGCAGTTAATGCAATCCTAAAACACAACAACCCCGGGGTGTGAAAGCGCGCACGGTCAAACAAAAACAAAACAGGATAAAACACGTAGCGTATATAAAGCAAAATCACACAACAACAAAAAAAAAACAAACAAAAAAGTGAGGTATAAGGAACAACCTAGTGTGGTATATGATGTACAAGACAGAAGCATACAAAAGTAGAACATAAAAATGTGTACAGAACAGAAGAAGCAAAAAAAACAACACAAACACACGCTATACGTGAGGTAGTAAGAATGACGTAGTCACAAAACATGTGGAGCAAATGATCGTACTCGATGACTCGATAGTCGATGCGAAAGTGGAACTATAATTAGTATTCACTGTCACAGTTACTATCGTCATTACTACCGTTACTACTTCGAACGGTAGTACCTATTACTACGTACACAACTATCGCTGCTATTTCTATTACGTTACGATTACTGATGTTAGAATAGAAGTAGTAGACGTGTGTGTTGGTGTGCATGTATGTGTCTTTAACTGTGTGTGTTTGTCGTCTATGTGAGGACGTTCGCACAGTGTTTTTGAATACGTGAAGTGTGCTACGTATTGCAACGAAACGAGCGCGATAAGTGTAGCAGCAACTGGGTTCCATAATCTATCTACACCAAGGTAGCGATGGTTTATATTCATCTGCATAGGCGCAATAAAGTAACGAGAAAAAAGGAGTGCAAAATAGTGTCATGAAAATATTTACAGACTACACGGACACTACGCGGTGAACAAAAGCACAAGGGAGGCGACAGCAGTGTTGGTGTAGAGTGAAGTTTAGGCCGACCCATTCTCATGAGAACTGACTACAAAGCAACAGCGTTAATTTGCTTTAGGTTTTGTGCATTTCCCGTTTTAAATTACTGTTTCCGTTGGATCAGAATGACTATTGTGTGCTTGGAAGCATCGATTGCAACATTTCAATCCCCGAAAATCCATTATATGGACTAACAGCACTCGATTGCAGTGCGGGTGGCCCTTGGGGTGTTAACGAGACACAAATAATTGGCAAAGTAATGACATGATGTCGCTCGGATGACACATATTTTCGGACATACAACGCTACTCCTTACAAATGCGACAAAACAAACAATCATTAATTTAAAAAAAAAGTATCAAGTATTTCCACACAAGAGACGATCAATCAGTTGATCAGATTCTAATAGGGTGCCCAATAGCATCATTGCGTGTGCTGAGTGCAAAGGTCGATAGTAGTAAAGTACCGGTAGAAGTAAAAACAAAGCGATGAATGAATGATAAGGGGAGCATAGCACGGATGCGAGCGGATAGTTTATAAAACTATATCAATGTGCTGTGTGTATGCAGTATAAGAAAATCACAAAAAAACGCATTGCATTCTGCGCTCTGGATAGAAAGAGAGAGAGAGAGAGAGAGCGCGAGAGAGAGCGATGAGCAGAGTAAACAAGAGAATAACAATCGTACAGGAAAAGCAAACATGGAAGAAGGGTAAGGTGAAAACGTGGCATACTTTTACGTACACACGTTTAAAAACCAAACAAAATGCATATATATATATATAAATATAAATATATTTTTCTATGTAAATATTGTAATAATAACACAGAGATGGTGAAAAGAAAACGTGCGTGTACGCTAATGGAACATTGCTGCAAATGAATGTAACGAAGGAAAAATCAGACTTACTACTAAAAATCAAGTCAAAACCACAAGGGAACACCGAACACTAAACAAAGGCTAGAAGAATGTGTGGCTTAGAACACGGAACACGGAAAGGGGACAAACGAATGCATGTGTATTTATAAATTATTTTAATTGGTTTGTAGTGCGAATTGGCTGGATGTTTTAAACACTGCTACTTCACTTCCATGCCTGTAATTTGTATGAATCATCCCCGCATAAAACTAAACGATGGATTGAAACACTTCGGACAACGAACGAGTGTGCATATGTGTGTGTGTGTGTTTGTGTATGTATGCATGTGCTTGTTTCTATGATAACTACACTCAAGAACTTATACAAATGCTCATTTACGATTGATCGGAAGGAAAGCGCAGTTAGGCAAGTGATCAGCGGGAGCAATTATTTTCTTATCCCGCCGCATTAATAGGCACACATACACGTACGCATTGCAAAACACCACCACACAACCAAACCACCTTCGCTGGGCTGGTTTATCATTCAAGTAAGTGTACGAAAAACAGAGCCAGAAGAGAGGTGCGAGCGTGAGTGAAAGCGGGAAAGGGAGCGACTGACCAGCTGCGTGTTTGTTTTAATATGTTTTAATTTATGTTTTTAAGACACTAAGTTTATTATATATTGTACAGTATTTAATCGAAAAACGACAAAATTGAAATAAAAAGTATAAATCATACCTATGCTAAAACACAACCTTTTCCCGCTCCTCCCTTTGGAACATCATTCATAGTGACAAAAGCTGGCGACGACAAATTCAGTGCAACCAGTGTGCAATCAATCACAACAATAGAGAAACAAATCTGTAAACATTACTGGGAACAGTGGAAAGCGAGGATTAGTTGAGGGGGAAGCCATTAATCAAAACCACTTTTATTTTTTTTAATCATTCATGCAAACGGTACAAATGAACAAACATGTTCTCTATGGGATTCAGCGAGAGAATGTTTGACTAATCATCAAAGCAACAAAAATAAAACTAGAATTATGCAACAACAACAAAAAACCACACGTACGTACACTCACACAGCGAGATCGTGAAGGGGTAATGAGTTAACCGAAACCGTGTAGAGCAGCACATTAACTCAGCATACACAATTAGCGGGACTAGTTTAAGTAAGGCAAACAACAAAACGAAACGTGGAAACGCGTCAAACAGTACAAGAAGCAGTAGTAATAATAGTAACAGCAGATTGCGTACGAGAATGCAATTCTAGCAGCGTTTGCAAGAGTGATCCGAGTGAGTGAAAAGTGCGTCGACAAAGAACTGCGGTGTAAAAAAGAAACGTGGAAAGTGATGATAAGAAGTACGAAGGGAGAAAAATAAACAAAACAAAAAAACGAACACACACACGTACACACATATACACAAAACAAAAACCGAAACTGTAGAAATAAACTATCAAGTATGGTAAATATGATTATCAATGATGAGCAAAACATTATTGGAAACAAGAACATCAACTGCAAAATAAAATAATTAAAAAACACAATTAACTCAACGCTCAATTATCTACTTTCAATGTCACCATTTCATCCGACAAGTTTCGATTGAAAGTTTATTTAAAAATTGTCATAACTAAACTCGTATAAGGCACATTAATTTCAACAACGTTCGTAAACATAAATGTGTCACTGAGTCAGCTTACCTTGTTACTAATTTATCAACGATCACGGTATCAACGAACGCCCTTTACTATCAGACATTTTATGGTGGAGCGCTCCTTCCTATTCCCTATCATTTTATAATCATAAAACCTGAGCACCTGAACTTTTAAAAATTTAAAAGAATGGATTCGAAATTCACTGGTTCATAAAAAAAATTGTTATCAAGGGCATGAATTTCTTCTCTTACGTTGGAAATTTGATTTGATTTTTAATGCGGTTGGTAAGTTTTTGCAAAGTGCGTGAGATTTTATCCCGAACACTTTTTTTCTTGTAATATCCCTAAGTAGGCTGGTCATACACAATTGTCTTGCGTTTGACAATACTTTATTAAACAGCAACGCTTAGCATATATTTTTGTAAGCTTTATAAGCTGAACCCTGTTTGTTTTATCTCCGAAATTGTCATTCGATTTAATTGACATTAATAATAACAAAAACGAGAAAACAATACATACCATGCTTTACTCATCACGCCTTGTCCAGGTGCCACATAACACCTACCATATCGGGTCGTTGCTTCGGATCGTCAGCCGTACATTGATGGCCCACTTTTAGCAGGTTGTAGCAGCAGTGCAAACCGTCGCTATCCATCGGAAGTGTTTTGTCCATCAACTCCGACACGTGCACATCATCGTGCACGGCTCGGGCAATGTAGTCCTTCAGATGTTTGTCTGCCCGTCGCTCGTCCCAGGCACGCAATCCCGTACCGATCTCGTACAGTACCACGCCAAAGCTGTACGTGTCCACTTTGGTGCTGAGCTCTCGGCGATGGTAAAACTCTTTCGGAATGTATGGACGGGTGCCGTAGACGCGTGACACTACCATGGTCGAGTCATGGGGGGTTCCTTGGCGTGTTAGACCAAAGTCACCGATACGTGGCTGCTTGAATTCGTTCAGTAATATATTGCCTGGTTTGATGTCACCGTGGATGAACGGTTTATCGCTGAAGGTGTGCAAATACTGAAGCCCTCTAAAAGCGATGGAATGGGAAAGGCAACGTTTTAGTCCAGAACTTACAACGTTACGTGCAACTTTAAGCACTGTACCTTGCAGTACCAACCGCTATATTCATGCGTTCCTTCCATGTCAACGGTGACGCCGGCCGGCGAGCAAACAAACATTTATCCAACGAGCCTCCTGGCATGAACTGATACACTAAACAAGGTTCCTCTGGCAAGGAAGAAAAGATTTGCTATCAGTTGAGACAAATTCAACGGTGTTCACAATAATACCTACTGTCTAAACTATATCCAAAGAGAGGTACAATGTTGTCATGGCGACACGAGTTCAAGTACCGCAGTTCGTTAAAGCTTTGCTGTAGTTGGATGCGTTCCGCTTCGCTCGTCTTCACCTTGTTATAATCGATCTTTTTGATCGCCATAGAGGTGTGTTTGAACACACCGCGATAGACCGTACCGAAGCCGCCCTTGCCCAAAATATTTCGTTCACTCCAATTGTCCGTTGCAGCAGCTAGTTCTTCGTAACTTATTTTCGGTATCAAACTGGACAAATCGTCCAGATTACCGTCTGCATTCGCTGACTTATCTGCTGCTACTGGTGAACTTTTGGGTTTGTGCGCCACTTTGTCGATGGGAGGGCTTACTTTATGTGCACAATTTTGGAATGGAATTTTTGGGTTATTATTTGCATCCGCCCCGGAGAATGTGGCTAATTCAGCTGTTCTTCCTCCGCCGGATCCACCGCTGGTATGTTTTATCAGCATATGGTATCGTGGATCGACGTAACGTTTGATAAGTTCCATGCAATTGTAAAGTCTCTCGCGCGAAAGTACAACAAACAGTTCCGTAATAGTATGATTGTAATTTCCCCATTTATCCAGTAGATCTTCCGCAGGTGAACGATTGTTTCGAGCACAGCAGCGTTGCATACCCTTAAGAAATTAGATAGTACAGGTCGTCATTAAGCACTGCGTTCTTTTAATAATCGCATGAAGTACTTACGTCTAGCTCGGCAGTGCTGTATCCCATCTGTTTTTCTCCTAGATCATACCATTTGTTGTTTGCCTCCAGAAGCGCAGCCAATCGTTTCTTCTCCATCCGTGGAATGTCGTAGATGTAAACAAAGTTCGATAAATTGGGAGTACTTGTTGAATATGCACCTGTGGCCGGACTTTCGCCCATTTTCGTTGCCCGTTCGTTGGTAGGATGTAGGTATGGTGAACACTATATGGAGGCGCTTCGTTTCGTTTGTTAATGTTCGATTGAATACGCGTAAAGTCCCATGGGTTTTTCCTATGCTACTGAAGAATGTGGATTTTATGGACGAACAAAAACATTGCAAGGTTTGTTTACGTGAAGGTCGATTAACAATTAGACAAGATAATTACAGCATTGAGATATCATTATTCTGAGCAATTTGCCATTTTTCAGCATGACACATGAAGTCCACAATGCAGTAGGTATCAACAATTTTTCAAATATTACTTTTAGCGGAAGTGCTGGTGAGGTGTATGTGCCAGAAGGATTTGTAGTAATGTACGAAGTATTATGATGATTGTATCATATTATGCCATTTTTGGTGTATACTAGTCGTAAGGCATATGATTTTCTATGATAACAAATCTTGACCAAGACTGAAATGGCGCAAAATCAAATCGATGAAAACAAGTTCATCTATATGAGTACCTTGGGTGTAGCTGGCACCACTGCCGTAACGCAGCTGTCAATGGCTCTGACAAGGATAGACAATACATAAACAAAACCGCGGCACAATCTCAGTAAACAGAGCGGTTCGCAGGAATCGGTTGAACTTTACAGATGACTTTAACAGGAAAATTTGCCTAAAATACTCAAAATGTCCAAAAAGACCACATCACAACGGACGGAACCGATGAAGCAGATGAGTTTGAAAAATTTTATATCCAAAAAGGCAAAACCATCAGACTGTGAAGAATCGAGGTTAGACTAACGGAGCGTCGAGGTTTACGGAGCTCGTATGTTGTAACCAGGTGTCTTGTACCTTCTTGTTCGCAGCAATTCGATCGAAACGGAACCTCAGATAACTTCCACGACACCATCCGATCCTTGTAAAGTAACATCATCGCCAAGCATATTCAAACCAGCCTCATTTGTGGTAAGTGTGTGGTGATTGTTGCCCGGTTAGTTTATTTGCTAAATGTTTGTCTCACCAAACAGCCCAAAACATCATCGTGCATCAATTTAATATACAGCGATTCGGACGATTCGAGCAGATCTCCGCTCAAGCCAGCCGAAACGAAGCGTCTGCCACCGAGAAACATTTTTAAAGAACAAATAGAAGAACAGAAATCTTCCGGTTCGTCCATAAAATTGAATGCCAACGGTTATGACGAGTTTGATCTTATGGTCGAAAACGGTAGCCCTGCATTAAAACCTATCAATTACGATCCCATCGAGTTGAATCTTTCAACTGACGCGCGGTATTTGGAGGCAACGAAAAAGTTGGAAGCAAATCTCCAGAAACTCACCACCAGCCCCGTAAAGCCACCTAAGTTTCAGTTTAAACAAGCAAAGGCGTTGCAGCTCACTAAGGGTCAAGTGTTTGGGGAATCTTTCAACAGTATTGCAGTATACGATGATGACGATGAATTTGAAAGGAAAACTAATACGTATTCATCCTCGACTCCCGTCGGAGCACCAGCAAGCATTAAATCGTGCGAAAAGCCCACCTATGATAGGCCATCGGATCTGCAAAGTTTACTGAGCCCCGGCAAAGAGTCAATAAACGTTCGATTCGATGATGGATTGGCATCGTACTTGGAAGAGATTACGCGCAGCTCTGAGTATAACTCGAAAAGCTTGCATGAGCGTGACATCCGCAAGAGTGTCCAGTATCTGGAGAAAGCGCAGCTGGGATTGTTGAATCACTTTTACGACCTGCTGGCACAGATCCCGAGTGAGCAATTTCAGCGCTTCGATAAGAATTTTAACGTTGACTGTTTCGATCGTCTTAAATCAACGGTAGGATGCATTCGCGGGAAGGTGAAGGTGTACGATCGAGTACTGGCCAACATCCGGCGATTGTCGAAAGTGAAAGCTTCTACTAGTTCCCAGGAGCAGGTTAAGCAAACGAGCTCAACCCCGATTAGCACCGCACCAAGCACCGCTCCGATTGTGTACGATCTTCCCTTTGAAGATGAGCCTACATTCGAGTGTGGCGATGTGATTGAAAGTACACTACCGCTTCCGTCAGCAATCCCAAGCGGTGGACTCACTCCAAGCAGAAGCAAATTTGAAGAACTAGAAAGAGATTTTGGATTTAACGACCTAGTGGAACCGACACGTAACTACTCGACCACATTCGTACCACCGAGTACTGCTGTTGGACCGACCAAATCCAGTGGAACCGGTAGTGCGTTTGTGTTTAAAAAACCCATCGCCAACCAGCTTGCGCAGAACAATTCCGACGCACTAAGCACGGATCGCACCAACAACGGGTTCGTACCGGCTTCAGCCGCAATGCCTCCACTAACCAATCAGTCCAAATCGGACGCCCTGGAGGAAGATGATCTGGTGGATGATGAGGAAATCCTGAAAAGTATTCGCGAAGCGGAACTGATCGATCAGGGGCGCTCGTTTCAGACGAATCTTAGTACGGTCGATCTAATCACTCCGGATACTTCGCTGCGTCGGTCCGAACCGCCCCGGATAACGTTCCCAGTGGAGTCGGAACCGCCCACCATACCGCCCATCGCTCGCAATACACAGTTCATTGAGAACGTCAACACCCAGCTGGATGACGAAGGCTGGCAGGTTTACGATCCGTCCATGTATGAAGATTCGTTCGATCTACCGTCGGTTACAGCGTCGACGAAGAACGGCCAGGTGCGGCCAAAGGCTGACGAATCGTCTAGTCGTTTAGCGGCACAATCGACCGCCACAGGGACGGATATTGGACGTTTTCACGAGGGCATACGCAACGATGGCATAACGGGCGAGTTCGACGGCATGTCCTATCCGCATTCTTCGCGGCTGGCGGTCGCATTTAAAGAAAAGTTCGGTTTACGGACCTTCCGGCCGAACCAGCTGCAGGTGATCAACGCCACCCTGCTGGGCAAAGACTGTTTCGTGTTGATGCCGACGGGTGGTGGGAAATCGCTCTGTTACCAGCTGCCCGCCATCCTTACCGTCGGCCTAACGATCGTGGTCAGCCCGCTGAAGTCGCTGATTCTCGATCAGGTACAGAAGCTGAACTCGCTCGACATACCGGCCGGCCATCTTTCGGGCGAGGCAGCACCGGCCGATGTGCAGCGTATCTACGATGATCTGTACAGCAGCTGCCCGGAACTGAAGCTGCTCTACGTAACGCCGGAGAAGATAAGCTCATCGGCCAAATTCCAGAACCTCCTGTCGGCGCTGTATCGACGGAATCTGCTCGCCCGTATCGTCATTGACGAGGCGCACTGTGTGTCCGCCTGGGGACACGACTTTCGCCCGGACTACAAGAAACTGTCCGTCCTGCGGCAGCAGTTTCCTACCGTGCCGATCATTGCGCTGACAGCGACAGCCAATCCGCGCGTACGGACGGACGTGCTGGCGCAGCTTAAGCTGGCCCACGATACGCGATGGTTCCTGTGCAGCTTCAACCGACCGAACCTGAAGTACCTGGTGCTACAGAAGAAGGGCACCTCGACGAAGACGGAAATGATCGAGCTGATACGGAAGCGGTTCCCGCGCGATACCGGCATCGTGTACTGTCTGTCGAAGAAGGAGTGCGACCAGCTGGCGGATGAGTTTCGGCGCGCTGGCATCAAGGCGAAGAGTTATCACGCCGGGCTGAGTGACGGGGTGCGCGAAACGACCCAGAAAGAGTGGATCGGCGATCGGATAAAGGTGGTGTGCGCAACGATCGCTTTCGGCATGGGCATCGACAAGCCGGACGTGCGGTACGTGCTGCACTACTGCATGCCAAAGTCGATCGAGGGCTACTACCAGGAGTCGGGCCGTGCGGGACGTGACGGTGAGATCGCTACCTGCGTGCTGTACTACAACTACTCGGACATGCTGCGCTACCGCAAAATGATGGACAGTAAGTAGCGCTTGGGAGGGGATGAGTTAATTTCGAGTTAATAAGGTTGTTTTTGCCTTCCGTACACCACCAGATGATACGTCGATATCGCTGGAAGCGAAGCAGATTCATCTGCACAACCTCTTCCGGATGGTGAACTATTGCGAGAATGTCACCGACTGCCGGCGGACGCAGCAGCTCGAGTACTTTGCGGAATATTTCACCAGCGAGCAGTGTTTAGCGAATCGGGCGACCGCTTGCGACAACTGTCTGATGCAGGGCAACTACAAGTCGCTCAACGTGACCGACGATTGCATTATGATAGCGAAAGCGGTGCGCGATCTGTGCGGTGGGCGGAACCGGTTCACCTTGCTGCATCTGGTGGAGGTGCTGAAGGGTAGCGAAAACAAGAAGGTGCTCGAGAACGGCCACAACCGCACGGTGTACCATGGGAAGCTGAAGTCCTGGGAGCGATGCGACATACAGCGGTTGCTGCGAAAGCTCGTCATCGATGAGTACCTGAAGGAGGATCTCATATTTAGTAATGACATCCCGCAAGCCTACCTCCGGATCGGTAGCAAGATCGAGACGCTAGTCGGTCGTCGTGTGCGGATCGATTTCTCGATCCGGGAGAAACTGTCGGCCGGTGGGCGTGGCAAACAGGCGAAACCGACGACGGAGGTGGCGACGATATCGTCCGCCGAATCGTCCCACCTGAGCGCGGCCCTGAAAGCCCTGCACAACCGCTGTTACTCGGATCTGATCGAAGTTTGCCGCACGATTGCGATGGATAAAAATGCGGCCCTTGCTTCGATCATGAACATCCAGGCGCTGAAGGCCATGTCGGAAAAGTTGCCGGAAACGCCGGCCGAAATGTTGGCCCTGCCGCACGTCACCAAAGCGAACTTCGAGAAGTACGGCAAAAAGCTGCTGGACATTACGCAGGGGTATTCGGCTGAAAAAGTGTGCCTTCTCATGGAATCCCAAATGCAGGAGGAGGAAGAAGCGGCCAACGCTGCAGCGATCGAGCTTTGTTCCGATGGTGAAGACGGTGGCGGTGAAAGTGGGGGCGATGATGAGTCACGGTACGGTGCCGATGACGGAACGGATTGGGGTTCGCTGGCCAGAGCTGCATCGCAAGGCGGTGGCTCGGGCAGGGGTGGTTACAAGAGGCGCAGCGCCTGGGGAGCGGGCGGTGTCAAAGCAAAGCGCTCGCGTAAAACAACCGGACGCCGTAAAGCCACACCGACGGCCGGAGCAAAGCGTGCCGGCGCGACGAGAGGAGCGCAGAGACGCGGTGGTGGTGCTGGCAGTGGCACTCGTGCACCACCGAAGGGTGGAAGTGGTGGTGGGAGCTTCGGATTGCTTCCAATGCCGGGAGGATACTAGCAGCGGGGGATGATTACATTTACGAGATTACGAAGACAAGGTGTAATAAAAAAATGTTGTATATGTTGATAAGCAATCGACACAAGTATTGATATTAACATTTTTTTAATTCTATGAGATGCGTGTTGTAGACCACTTTCGCTTTCGATTATCAATTTTCATTCAAATATTAACATTCAACACATTAGTTCTTTCGAATTCAACACTTGAGTCAGTCAGTTACGGTTGAAAATTTACAATTAAACGCTGTACATAGCTTTAATACATACTCTGGCCGCTACAGGTGACTGCTAAAATGCACACAAAAATGTCGCTACCACGGTTACTCTTCTCATTCTCAGTATACACCGACGGTTGCTACGGTCAACATTATTATCATCAGCAAATTTGCACATTGCTCACAACGTTATTTAAAGATCCGATGGGGGTACAATTTTAAAAATTGATAAAATATTACTTCATCGATCGAGCCAAACAATAACTTCTTTTATCTCTACACAAATCTATAATTTTTTTTTTCTTCTCACGGAAGGAAGGAAAGCGTCGTGGGGTAATGCCAAAAATGCTGCAATTTTAACGTGTCGTCATCAACAAACATCACTTGCTTCTACTCGCTGTTGCATATCGTTTGGTGGTCACTGTCACATGTCCTTCGGTGTCGTTCCCATCGACCAGAGCAGTGGTCCATCGGTCGTGATGTTTACTCGGTTCGTTGAGTACGTGTTGGAAGTACTGACGATGCTGCCAAACTGTAATGATCTGCTACCGTCCAGATTCCATTTGAGCCCTTCCGTTGTGCATCGGCAACCTTGACCGATCGGTACGAGCGAACACCAGATCCGTTCGCTAACGAGCCGTTGAGGAATGTCAATACGGTGTTCGCCGGCACGCAACAGCCACGACAGAGAGTTACTAGATCGCAGGAAGACGTCCACCGTCGGGAGTATGGTTTCCGCGAGGAAGAGCGTATTAATGTTCGCCATTATCTGATCGAGCCGGCCGGAGGATTCGCAAAGCGCAAGCACGCGCGATATGTGCTTATCGTATTCTTGGGATTTGAGCACTTTCAGCGATTTGGTGAAATCGGTTGCATTTTGATCAGGCGTATGAACGATCTGTTGGGTGAGACACAAAAAACCTTTCTAGAGGAACAACCGGTAGAGAAGTGTTCCATTAGCAGACTACAAAAGCGTAAGCACTTAGTTCCACTCATGCATGCGTTGCTGATGTCGTACCGTGCACTTCAGCTGCTCCACGTACTCCATGGCCTCCTGATTGCACGAATCAAAATCGCCCGTCACGAGGTCGGGTGCTTTCAGCACACGCTCGCCATTAATGTTGCCCTTCACAAAGTCTACCCAACGGTTCGTTCCTCCATCGACAGCCACGCGCACTTTAGCTGCAACGAAATGTCGTCACGAACGAAATGTCGTACTCGGAAAGCTGGTGAATGTATAAACAACATACAGTCTTTCATTTCATCTTACCACCATTCCACAGAGTTGTGAAGTAATGTTTCTCCAGCAGGATGGGACGGTTGAGAAGTACCACTGCTAGCCCATCGTCCAGGCCTACACCATCGATGAGGCTGCTAGGGTTCCATGTTTTTCCGGTCGCCAAACTCGTTCCGTTTTTAGCCTGAAAGAACAAAATCGATTTGAACCACTTCCTGGACATTATAGTGCAAAGCTCATGGACAAATGTTTCATCGCTTGCTTGGATGATTTTTAGCGCGTGTTCCTCACAAAATCCAACGCATAATACACAGGAAGAAACGAGAAAATCCCGCGCCTACTTACGTCATCGGGAGCATACATCGCGAAGATTGCAGCGAAGTGTCTATTCACACTGCACGTGGCTGTGGCAGTGTCCACAGGTTTGACCTCTGCGCGTCGTTACTGCAGGAGAACATTCGTTTCACGATACGGAGCACAAACGAAAGGGCATTTGCAATTCTTGCCACCCGGTAGAAAAAAAACACGATACGCGTGTGCGTGCTGCGCAAAGTGAATGGTAGTGTTTATATTTACACACCGTTCCCTCCTCCCTTTTTCCTTGCCAGAACTGTCAAAATGCCAAACCGGCGATTGAGTTTCGATTTCGATCCACAATTTTAGACAACCGTTTTCTTTCCTTTTTGGATGGCGCTAGTAAATGCTTACGGTGTCTGGTAGCGTGAGAAGATAACTTTTATTGCAAAACAGTTAAGCATGCAATGCATATGCGAAATGCAATGGATATTGTGAACCTGCCAAGCAAATGCGGTCTTTTACGAGGGTTTTCTATAGCAGTGTCGCTTTAAGGTTTGCATCGCTCCAGGAATCGTGGGTACAGACAAACCTCGCGGATATGGTAACGGTTGAGCAGCCAACAGAGGAATCGTTCCAACCCGAGCCCATAGCCACCGTGCGGTTGCGTACCATAGACACGCTGATCAACGTACCAGTAGTACGGTTTCGGATCAATCCCTTCGCGCTTGTATCCATCCAGCAGTTCGTCATACTTCCAGGACCTCATCGAGCCCCCCACAATCTCACCCACATTCGGCAGCAGCACATCAACGCTCTCGGTCAAGCTCGGATCATCCTCGCATTTGGCCATATAGAACGATTTGATTTCCGCCGGAAAACGGCACAACATGATCGGTTCGTTGATCGTGTCGGTCATCTTGCGCTCCGGCGCTTCGGGAATATCTTCACCGAACTCGTAGAAACTTCCGTCGTCCTTCGTGACGTTGTTCTCCTTCAACCAAACGATCGCGTCCGCGTAGTTCATACGGCGGAAGGGACGCTTCGGTGGCACGAATCCCGGGTTCAGCTCCTGCACCATGTAGCCCCACGGCGATTTCAGCACACGGTCAACCACATCCACGATGAGATCCTCGAGTCGATCGAGCAGACCGTCGAACGTGATGAACGGACATTCACCCTCGATGTGGCTATATTCTGCCAGGTGCCGGCGGGTACGGCTCTGCTCCGCACGGTAACTTTGCGCAACACAAAACACGTCGCCCAAAGCCGGAACGCACGTCTCAAGATACAGCTGGGAGCTCTGCGTCAGGTAGGCTTCCTCACTGGGGAATTTCACAAGGGAAAAAAATTAGCAATCAAAGCAAACAAAGACGCATTGTTGAAGCAAAAAACATACCCAAAGTAATCCAGTTTGAACAGTGTGGATCCACCTTCCACTTGCGTTTGGACAAGCGTTGGCGGCGTCACTTCCGTGTAACCGCGATCGAAGTAATGCGAACGGAACGCTTGCATCACCACATCGCGCATCTTTAGAATTTTAGAAGTGTTCTCGCCACGGATCATTATGTGCCGATTGTCCAGTTGTACGTCCGGATGCGCTTCCTCGTTGAGAATCGCATCAGCACCACCGGCCGGTGCGAGTCCGATCAGCTCCCAGTAGTCTACGTGAAGTTCATGCCCTCCCGGGGCTGTTTTACCGTCCGGAACTGCCTTTAGCGTGCCGTATAACTGCACGGACGATTCGGTCGACAAAACAAGCGCGTTGTACGTTTGGCAGAGGGTGTCCGTTAGGACACACTGCAGAAAGCCGGTACCGTCGCGCAGCGTCATAAACATTAGGCCCTTGCCCTGCCGGCGTAATCGATGTACCCAACCGTACACGCGCACGCGAACACCGCGGTTGTCACCGCCGTGCGAGATCTTAATCAACTTTGCTGCCGGCCACGACGGATCCTCCTTGATGGTGATTTTTTTCGCCTCCTCGAGGTTCTGTTCGCGATTTTTGGCTTTCTCCTCCTCTTCGCGCATCTGCTTGGCACCCTTCATGTTATCGCGCACCCACAGTTTTTGGATTTTCTTCAGCTGCGATTTTGCGGCTACCTCGTACGGCGAGTCAGACTTCTCGTCCTTGCTGTCCACGTAGATCGTAGGGAACGGTTCCTTCCCGGCATGCTTCATCGCCTGAAGAATGGTTTTAAAGGGTTCTTCCGCAGTGCCTTTACCCGTCTCATCGTTTCCACGTTTTTCGGACGTATACAACTCGCCTATAAATGAATGAAAAACAAATAATTCTCGCGTTCGATAAGCACCCAAGTGGTCCACTGCATTGCATCAGAAAATTGCAATCGGTACACCGCATTGCCTCATTGCTTTGCTACTGCATGGCAAACTGTTCAACTAAACCTAGAATATGTTTGCCACGTTGTAAACAATATGTTGAGCGCACAAAGTACTTACTTAGAGTTAAGTTCTCCATTGCAAGGCCGGATTCGGGATAACTTAGCTTGTATTTTTACACAAAAGAGTGTCCTGCACAACCGGAATATTTTCTTACGAAGGAAAATATGTCAATAAAATGTCGTCGTGTTGTGGGGGGACATGGCAGTTAAAGTCCAGATTAGGTCTCAGCGATCATTAGTTAGGAAACGTACGACATCTGGCGCTGGTGTCTCTAAACGCCACTGTCAAAGGTCGATGTTTTTAGCGATGACATTTTCAAATGACACGATGAAAATCATTTGCTTACATATTTACCGGTTTGTTTTGGTTGTGCTACATAATGATATAAATGTATATTATCAGGCAAG
This sequence comes from Anopheles farauti, assembly GCA_000473445.2. Taxonomy (NCBI): domain Eukaryota; kingdom Metazoa; phylum Arthropoda; class Insecta; order Diptera; family Culicidae; genus Anopheles; species Anopheles farauti. Next base: position 3,366,594 of record KI915049.1, on the reverse strand, counting down.
TGGTTATTGATCGTCTGCATACATTAAGTGTTGCTTAATAATGTGTATTTTCAGATTCGTCACAAAAAAGATTCTGCGGTTGCTTTAAGAAACTACCGAAAACGCTTCTTTGTCAGTTATCAGCGGTTGTGCAGCTTCTGTTCCCGGCGGAGCAATAGTGTAAAGTGATGTATTTAAATGTAGGCAAAGGCCAAAAAGTTATGTTAAGAGTGTTACTAGTCATTAGAATATAGGATAATTGGGATGCTGAATCCCTTTTACTTGGATTGACTGTTGGTGCAGTTTTGGATACATCCACATTATTCTGAACATTTGGAAACTATTTGCTAAGTTTTTATTTTTTTTTATCAGGCTGTTAGGCAACTTACTGGATTCTGAATTGGACAGCATCAGTTCCTAACGGAAGCGATCGTCCGTTTTCGACCTCATAGAGAGTCGTTAGACATCTCATTATTCTCCGCCGCTGTGGAGAAACACGATATCGTACACAACCAACATTCGTACGGAAGCAAATCAAAAGAATCCATTATTTAGAGAAGAGAGAAAGAAAATCCAAGATTTTAACTTATCCGTATTGAATTGTATTTTTTTTATTTTATTCAAATTTAGTTTTTAGCTAAATTTATTTCAGCGAAATTTATTAATTAGATTCATACCTTCTGTTGGCTTGAAGTAACTCATAACGCAACTGAGTTTGTTCGTTCATGTAGCAAACGTTGCTAATCCCATAGGCCCGAGACCTTTCGTCAGGTATAAGCGGTAGTATAGCTACTGGCTCCGGCTCGAGCAATCGTGCAAAGTGTGTTTTAAATTAGTTTAACACAGAAAGATTTTATGTGTGATACTGATCAAATAAAACGTATTTTGGATTCTGATTCTATTATTATCCAAACCAAAGAGGATGTTGGCTGTGTACAATTTGGTGATACTTCACCGCGGCGGAAAAGAAAAAGCTGTCGAACGACTGTTTTTAAAGGCGAGAACCGTCGAGCGATTCCGTTAAGAACTGATTCTGGTCAATTCAGAATCCAGTGAGAGGCCTAACCGCCTGATAATAGATAGTAAAAATTTAACAAACTTAACTTAACAAACTTAACTTTATTCATCTTAAAAAAAGGGGCTCATCATCTCAGATATTCTTTATTTTATTAACTATTTTAACACACCTTTGCCTAATTTGAAATGCATAACAATACACGATTACTCCACCGGGATTCGCAAATGGATTAGCGCTGACTACTGACAAAGTTGAATTATCGGCATTCTATTCTCGTGTAGTACTCTCCTATCCTGGGAAGTAATCCGAAAGTGATGTAAATCACTTCGGATAAAGTGTTGAATCCGAAAATACAAATTATTAAACATTGAAAATATGTACACGTTTAATAAAACACTTACCTGATAAAATAAATTATGATGAAAATTATCCAGCACAACCAAAACAAACCGACAAACATGTAAGCAAATGATTTTCATCGTGACATTTGAAAAAGTCATCGCCAAAAACATCGACCTTTGATAGCGACGTTTAGCGACGCCAGCGCCAGATGTGGTAGGTTTCCGAACTAAGGCCAGCCGAGACCTAATCCTTACTTGAACCTTTAACCACGTTTATTTGCTCAAATAAAGAATTTAATTTTCCATAAATACTCTCGTTAATTTACAGTAGTGCAGTTGAATCAGTGGATAGGTTGATTCAACGTATTTGCGTTGTGTGTACGGTTCTTTAGCGAACAGAAGACGGATCGCCGGTTGACAGCTACTCCACACCTGACAACACGCATTATTGTTATTATTGTTCACACATCCCTATCGTAGTATTTGCGTGAGCTGCAAAAAATCGTCGAAATACAAGTGAACACAAAAAGTTTGCAGTGCTGGTGCACGGAATCCCGATAATTAGATTGCTTGGCGGCGGTAGGACGTAACAGCAACGCAGAACTGCCATATTTATCATTGTGCAATAGAAGGCAGCGGCGATAGTGGTGGTACCGTGCCGAAAGTTTGCCGTGGTGCTCTTGAAATTGTACGGGTGGTAAGGCACGACCGACTGAGTAAACCAATTGATCTTTCTTCTTCAATATCTTGTCGTTTGCTGCAAACGCACACTACCGTTTCTTCGAAAGCTCACGATATGTATTTGTTCTCTCTGATAGAATGCGATCGAGCGAGTTTACTAAAGCAGCGGAACACGCCCAGCCAACAACAACAACCTAAACAAAAGCAATATGTCTGCAGAGTCCGCAGTGTACGAGGCGCTCCAGTACGCCTGCAGCCAGGATGCACAAATGCTGAAACCGGCCGAACAAAAGCTTGCCGAATGGGAAATTCAGCCCGGCTTTCACCTGACGCTGGTGAAGATTTTTTCCAACCAATCGCTCGATGCCAGCGTACGATGGATGGCATCGTTGTACTTTAAAAACGGTGTACTAAAATACTGGCGCAATAATGCACCAAAGTAAGGATGCAGAAAGCCGGTAAGCGTTGAATGGACTTGAGTTAACTGTTTCCTTTTTCTGTTTTATCCGGCCAGTGCGATAACGCGTGAGGAGAAGCAGGAAATCAAGCAGCTGTTGTTGATCAAATTCAACGAACCGGTACAGCAGATCGCAGTTCAAATTGCCGTGCTCATCGGAAACATCAGCCGCTACGAAGGTGTGGCGGACTGGAAGGAGCTAATACCGGCCATAGTGACGGCGGTGAAGAGTGAGGATATGCTCGTACAGCATCGTGGCCTGCTGGTGCTACTACACGTCGTCAAGGTGCTCTGCTCGAAACGTATCCCCCGCGACCGGCAGCAATTTCAGGCGCTTGCCGTGGAATGGTACGACTTTGTGCTCAGTCTGTGGGAAGGTTTTACGCAGCTGTTTTTCACCAACATCTGCGAGCAAAACTGCAGTATCGAGGTGTGTGCGTCGAATTTGGAGAAAGCCATCTTCGCTCTGCGCATACTGAAAAAGCTTACCATCCAGGGCATTACGGATCCGCTCAAGTGTGAAAGTTGCATGATGCTGATACGGGTAATGTTCCAACGGCTGAAGGATCTGCTCGAGTGTCGTATGCGCGTAAAGCGTATGCTGCGGGAAGCCGAATCCAACGCGTCCAACGCATCGGGCACCGTGAACAGTGAAGCTATAGAGATGATGCGCAAGCTCACGTGCAATGTGGAAAAGTTTATCGTGAAACACATGAAGTTCCTGAATCTCTTTTACGAGACACACCCCGACGTTTTCTCACCGTTCGTACCGGTATCGTTCGAGTTTTGTTTCAACTACGTGTTTCACGAGGGCACGAATCTAATCTTCGAGGACAACGTTATCACCTTTCCCAACTTTGCCATCCAGTGCCTCTGTTTGCTAAAGGGTATCCTTTCGCCGAACAATTCCCACCTGGAAGTGTTGCCGCGCGCATCCAACTACCACGCCGGGGAAGCGAAAGGTGGGTTTCTTTATGTGTGTGTGTATATATGTGCGTGTTGATGTGCGTCGCGATTTCATCCCCTCGTTTGTTTCTCGTTTGCCCGCGCAGAACGTGTCAACAGTGCGAAGGTGGATTTTTTCACACCCGAACGTTTAAGCTACATATTTGAGAAGATAATTATGCACTACTTTCTGCTGACGTCCGATGAGTTTGAGCAATGGGATACGGATCCGGAAGCATACACATCCGACGAGGGTGGTGACTCGTGGAAGTACAATCTTCGAGTATGTTTCTTTTTTTTTTTTCTCCTTGATTCCAGTACATTACACAAACATGTTCCGTATTGATGGCGAATGCTCTCTTTTTCAGTCGAGTGCCGAAGCATTTTATATGATCCTGTTCCAAAAATTTAGTCCAACTATGGTCGAGGAGCTGCGCAAATACATCACGAAGTCACAATCGATAACGCTCACCGAGAACTCGGACATGAACGATCTGTTGATAAAGGATTCCATCTACAATGCGACCGGTTTGGCGACGTTCATTCTGTTCGACGAGGTAGGCTGTAACATTTTCTTATGTACTTCTTCGGATCGTATAGGTTTGAGTTTTTTTTTCGTTTCGCTGCAATCTCAAACCGGTCACATGTTTGGTTTGGAAATTAGTGATAACGTTCTTGTTAATCGTTTGTAGTGAAATTTTTACAGATAACAGTGCACCCTAGTTCTACAATTCGTGGAGCAATTTCATTTCATCTAGAGATTTTGAAAAAGTGTAGGCTAGTCGAAAATTGGATCGTGAAATGTTTTTCAAGCATTGATTTTGCTTCGATATTTTGCTGCTTACTTTCTCTATCAGTGCTGGCAAACCAAACCGGCTACCTTTTCTCCCGCTACGGTTAAATTTGTTTGTAAGCTCTATGAAGGATGGATGTAGGAGAAAGCGAGAAGCAACGATAGCACGAGGTCTCGATCAGCAAGACCAAAACGAAGCATCCACTGATCACCGCCTACTAAATGCGATGGAAGTGTGCTGTTATTTACCTTTGATAAATAAGTCCGCCATGTGTACCCGGTTTGGGTACACGTTTACTGATCCGCGCTCGGTGTGTCGTTGGCTCAATACACCCATACACTGGCGGCATGTTCTGGGGATGTTTGCTCGAATTCAGGTTATCCCCGAGAGTATTGGATCTTTTATTTGTATTCGTCATGACACGATGGTGATGATGATGACCGCTAGCTAGATTTCGGTCTAACGTAGCGTTCCCATTTAGTTAACACTGCAATCCGGTAAAGCTCGGTTCGGTTTAGAGTTCTTTCTGCAGTGTGCGTTTTTAGGTGAAGGTGATTTGTGCTGCTATCGGCAAGCCTTAATATTGTTGTGAAAGTGTTCGAGTTGAAATGCACAAATTTGAGCAACGCGTTCGGTTGATGGCGTACATTAGCAAAGGCTAGGTATGGTGCAAAGAGAAGAGGACGCAGCGTTTCCTAACTATAGCTACAGAAGTAACACGTTGTTTGATATGCTATAATCGATATTTTTCGCTTACTTCGCTGTTTTAGATCAACTTCGACGAATGGTTCACCCAGCAGCTGCTGGGGGAGCTGAAGTTTAAATCCCACAACTTCCGAATAATCCGCAAGCGCATTATTTGGCTTGTCGGGCAATGGACCTGCGTTAGGTTCTCGAAAGCGTTGCGACCACAAGTGTACCAGGCCTGTCTGGAGTTGCTGCAACCGTCGGAGGATTTGGCCGTCCGTTTGACCGCTTCAAAGTACGCACCGCGGCACGCGAAATGGCAGCAAAGCTGCAGTCGTTCAATCGTACCGTGTTCATTGGTTCCATTTTTTCACCATTTTGCCACAGAACGCTGCGCAGCATCATGGACGACTTTGAGTTTGTGGCGGAACAGTTTGTGGAATTTCTCGAACCGGCGATCGCGTTGCTGTTCGGGCTGCTGAAGGAAGCGGTCGAGTGCGAAACGAAGATGACCGTGCTGCATGTGATGTCCTTCATCATCGAGAAGATGTCCCTGTCCGTGCGGATCGATGTGCAGAGTCTAGTTCAATACTTACCGCTACTGTGGGAAGAAAGCCGTGAGCATAATATGCTGCGCTGTGCAATTATTTCGACATTGGTATGTGAACTTAAGTGCTCTTTTAATGCTCTATAGACAATACTAATCGATCTTTATTTTTGTTTTTGTTTGTGTGTGTGTGTGTGTATTCTGCAGTTGCAAATAATAAAAGCCTTGTACGAGATCCCTTCGTCGGAACCGATAGTTGCATTTATCTATCAGATCATCGAGATGAGTACGAACGTGAACGACCCCTCGCACGTGTATCTGCTCGACGAAGGGCTGGAGCTGTGGGTTGTAGTGATACATTACACTCGCACGATGAACCAGGAGTTTCTTAACCTATGTGAAAATTTGGTACCTCTAATACGTAAGTACAATCTTATTCCTTACTGTGTGACAGTGTGCGTGTAAATTGTACGATATGCCATCGTTTCCTTTTCTTTCTTTCTTCTTCCCCAGAACAATCATCTAGCAATATGCATATGTGTTTGGCAATAGTACAGGCATACGTTTTCCTTGGTGCGCAAGTGTTTCTTCCGCGATACGGTCAGGACATTGTAAAGACGTGCCAATACCTGCTGACGGACTTGCGCGCGGAAGGTGTGGCACTAATCAACCGTTTCTTCCTCACCCTGCTGCAAACTGTTCCAAAGTTTGCCATCGATTTGCTTCGACCGTATCTGGTAGAAGTGTTTCGGTACGTTTCCTTCCCTGCTTCGGCCCGGGCAGCTGTGGATCTTTCTTTCGTTTAACTGTCACTTATTGCTCTTTTACATTGTTAATTGCTTTGTCCACACGTTGTGCGTAGATCGTACTACCAACAAACGAACTTCCCACAAGTGTTGCAGATCTACCTGCAGATCATATCGCGCGTGTTGATCAACGATCAGGTAACGTTCAGTGTCGTACTTTCCGAGACTGGGGCACAAGATGCGCTGGAGAAAATATTGACCGCCTGGCTCGAGGATATGCGACGCGTGACGGCTCTCGAGGAGCGTAAGCTGCTGGCGTTGGCGTTGAGCAGCTTGCTGACCGTTTCGAACGATGTGATTTTCAACAACTTCCCCGGAATCATGACGAACATTACCGAAACGCTGAACGACGTGATGGACGTGTACTCTCAGGACACGAAGGTGGAGTAAGTATAGCGAACGAAGCTGTGCGTAGCGGGAAAATGTAAAAAAATCCACATCATTCCAGCTCGCTAGTCATCATCGATGAAAACAAAGAAGACATTGGAATGACATTGTTGGGCTATGGGTTCATCGATTCGGATATGGTGCAGGAAGAAACGCCTCATTTTAGTCGCTGCCGAGCGTTTTGCTTGCACGATCCAACGCATGTAATTGTGCTGAAAGATTATCTGCAGAATCAGGTAGCATTTTGAACAAAAAAAAAAACGACAACAAATTATCCAGCATTATACTTACGATAGAATTTTGTTTTTGTTGTTTTTTTTTCGTCTAGCTTGTCGTGCTGAAAAACGCAGTTGGCGGTGAACGTTACCAGACGCTGATGTCGTCCGTGGATCTGCAAATTCTCAAAGAGTTGAGCAGTTTTGTGGTGCTCGGAATCGATCTACCAGCGGGGGTAGACAATGGTGCATAGCGCGCCAGAAAAGCGAACGAGTTAGCCGATGCTACATGCCGATCGACCAGCACACCATACCCCTTGCTTCCCCGTTATCATCCCCTTTTGTGTATGCTTCAGTTGTGTATGTGTTTGAGTAATGCGCAAGGTGGTAATATTTTCGCTGCTTTCGCTTTGACCTTTACTGCCGCGAACGTCCTTCCATCATCCAATGTTGTTTCGGTGCGCCTTTTGTGAAGCGAATGGTTGTTTGTAGATATTTTTTATTGGAATATTTTTGAGCTGACTTCTTCACTATTTTACCGGACTGTTTGTGTTAAATACTGAACTATTTAATAAATTACACGTCCCCAGCCCCCGATGTCCTGTGTTCCGAGCTTGTGGCATTTAAATATTTGAAACGATTTAAATGTTTTTCTCACAATCTTGGATCGTCTTTCTTAAACAGGACCATATTTTAGGTATGTAATATCACTGATACTGAATCAAGAGAATAAAGATATCACAAAAAGTGGTTAAAACATCGAATATTTTTTGTTTTATTTCCTTGCGAGTTTTGTAATGAGAATTAAAACATAAAAATGTATAACGTGGCTTTCAAAGCGATTTCACTGATTCTCTCACCGTTAACCCCACCCCATTGCACCATTTTTATTCATATTGTGGGCCAGTGACCCAATGTCCGTGTCCTTTTCTGCCGGGAATGTTGACAAACGGAAGCACGTGCTTCTGCGATTGTTTTGTAAACAAACGCATGCGCCTCGTGCTGTTCGTGAGCATCGTGAAACCTTTCACTCTCGGAGACGCGAGTTTACGCTCATGGCATGATTGTGGCTTATCGATTTTTCATCCACTCTCCGAAGCTGGATGAAGGCATTTGCGGGAGTGTACGCTGGATGCTGGATTTTTCGTTGCAGCATCCACCGTTCCTTGTGTGAACATCGTCGATGGGCGTGCTAGGACCTTCGACACGACGCTCGCCTACCGTGATGGGAAATTTATCATAAAAACGCGATTGAGTTAGCTTTGGGTGAAGTGAAAAGAGCGACGGAGTCACATAATGAAGATATCTACGGAATTGTGTATCAAGATGCTGAATGCAAAAGTGATTCTGCTTTGTCTGGTTGCCTCGAGCTCGGCACAGGGTAGGCCAAGCGTGATGCCGATGGGCGTGTGTGAGAAATGCAGCAAATGTTCAAAATCGTACTCATTGTGGTTTTTCGTTTTCTCTAGCATCGGTGGCTCATATAGAAGCGAACCCGGACGCCAAGCGCCTGTACGATGACCTGCTGAGCAACTACAATCGCCTGATCCGGCCAGTGGTGAACAACACCGAAACACTGACCGTTTGGCTGGGGCTCAAGCTGTCCCAGCTAATAGAGGTGAGCCTGCGAAATCAGGTAATGACTACGAATCTGTGGGTGAAGCAGAAGTGGTTCGACTACAAGCTCAAGTGGGACCCGGAAGAGTATGGTGGCGTGGAGATGCTGTACGTACCATCGGAGCAGATTTGGCTGCCGGACATTGTGCTGTACAACAACTGGGACGGCAACTACGAGGTGACGCTTATGACGAAGGCAACGTTAAAGTACACCGGGGAGGTGTTTTGGGAGCCACCCGCCATCTACAAGTCGTCTTGCGAGATGAACGTAGAGTACTTTCCGTACGATGAGCAGACTTGCCTCATGAAATTTGGCTCGTGGACGTACAATGGTGCACAGGTTGAGCTACGTCATCTAGACCAGGTAGGGTCGCCGAAAGATTACACAGCATCTGTGAAGTGTACAGTACGTTTTATTTGCATTTATTTCAGGTCCCCGGCAGTAATCTGGTGCAGATTGGCATTGATTTGAGCGAGTTTTACCTTTCCGTGGAGTGGGATATTTTGGAAGTTCCAGCTAGTCGAAATGAGGAGTACTATCCATGCTGTCCGGAGCCATTTTCAGGTGTGATTTTGAAGGCTAATCTAACTCCCGGCCCACACGGCTTCACCTGTTGACACTTTTTATTTCTTCCGCCTTTTTTTTCAACCAGACATCACGTTCAAGCTCACCATGAGAAGGAAAACGCTTTTCTACACAGTCAACCTGATCATTCCGTGCGTAGGCATCACGTTCCTGACAGTACTGGTGTTCTATCTGCCAAGTGATTCTGGCGAGAAGGTACGCATGACTGTTTTGCGCTTTTCCATCGCCACTTTTGTATGCATCCTGTGGATTGTACGAACGAAAGTACTCGACCGAAGGATTGTTGAGTGAAGAGCGTTGACGAGAATCTAAAACAAAATGAGCCACAGGAAGGATAAGTGAATGGAAAAACTTTTCTTTCTCACCTTTCACTTTCGTTGTTATCTTTCCATCTTTCGTATCTTCAACAACGATAGGTCACGCTTTGCATCTCGATACTGGTGTCATTGACTGTGTTCTTTTTGCTGCTGGCCGAAATCATTCCGCCAACATCGTTGGCCGTTCCCCTGCTGGGCAAATATCTGCTCTTTACGATGATCCTTGTGTCGTTATCGGTTTGGACGACAGTTTGCGTGCTTAATGTTTGGTACAGGTAAGTAGAAATTATTGCGGGTATTTGGTGGCTGTGAATGAGCTGGATAAAGCATAACAGATATGACCAAATGTAGGACTGGATATTAGCGGTACGTGCGTAAGAGGGAAGTGCCGCTGTAAACTGAAGCGGTATTATGCTATTTTAGCACAAATTATCTATAAGTCTCACTTGAAACGAAAAGTCATTTGAAACGAAAGCAACTTTCAGTGAAACGCGTAGAGAAATGAGCTTTGAAACTTTTAATGATGGTTTGGAAATTCCTTAATCTTTAAAACTGTAAGGAAATTCGTTTGATTTTAACAACATTTTCTCTACGTTTCATAGATCATTTCAGTGATAGTTGTTTTCGTTTAAAGTGAGTTTTAAGTACATTTGTTAATATTGCAGTGGAATGTGTCTGCGTTAACATTTAATGTAAAATTTTGGGATCATATTCTATAGGTCGAAATAGTTCAGTTCAGTGGCACTACTGCTGATAAAAGAGTTGTCTAAAGCAACGACTGCTGATAGATATTTGATAGTTGTATTCAGCAATAGCTGGGTTGAAAGTTACCTCACCTGACTATGGATGGGACTTTAATGAACGATCAACCTGTCACTACGGGTTTTACTGAGACTATGCAGAATCGTGGCTATTTTCATATTTAAATACACCTCTGAGATATAGTACCCAAAAACTAGCGGATAAACTTTTTCATTCACGTTCAACGGTAAGAACATCTTATGAGATAACCTATAACAAATGCGCCTAAAAGTTATTCAAAGGCACATTCAAAAATACATTCGTATACGAGCGAAACGGCTGCTTTTTTCATGTATATAGTTATGATTTCTAATTCATGTTTTCAATCGTGCAATAGGAAATTACTAAGTGATGATATATGTTGGTATATTGGTTGATGGTTATGCGTTCGTATTGAAATATTACTTTGTGCAGAATCATTTGCAAAGCCTTTTTTAAATTTTCTGGTTGTATAACTACCAGCACGGCTAATGGCTCTCTACTGTAGTTTGTTATTAATGTCTTAAATTAGGTGGTCTTTCTGAACTCTCAAATGAGGCAACGACTGGTTTTAGAACCATCGGAATTGATGTAACTCACATACATGCTCGAATATTACTGCCAATACGATAAAACATTCCTGGTAATTGATTCTGGCCATGAAACAGATACCAAAAGATTTACTAACTTGTGACGTTTTTGTTTAAAAATTTCCGTGCAGTTTTACTTAATTTGATCCTATAACTATTTGATTTGTATAACTTCATTTGATTCTATATTAGTGTTGGCGGGTATACTCAGGCCAGGTCTCGCGAAGGAATGGCCTTCTTAGTCCCTAGTGTATTCGCAACGGAAATGGTCGAGTTCTGCCCAAAGATGGTTATTTTTTCAAAGCATTCATTAAACCTCTCGCTAGTGTTCACGGTGCGGCAATCTATGCAGCAGAGGTGTAATACCCGATTAAACAACGTTTCGGACAGAAGACCCAGGAGTGAGATCAAAATCAAAGCTAAGGGAGAGGTCAAAGAGTTTTATACAAAAAGCGAGACGTTCTCCAGTCAAAGTTCTGATATAATCTGATTTATTCTTACGAAACGAGTTGCTTATATACTAACAATGTTTTTGTACTAACAACGTCGCGACATGAATTCGATAGGGTATACTTTGATTACAGCTTACGCAGCATGGTTACGCGCCATGCGTTGTCGCTTAAAGCGGCGCATCGTTCCCGCGATGCGGTGACCAAACGTGCGGATAATGCTGAGTGGCTGTTTTGTTATTAGTCGGGGGACTATTTGTCAAATATTTTTCCTTGATTTTCTAACGTCTCAATAGGGTTATTTGATACTTATGATTTTCGATTTTATATAGAATTTTACTTGCAAAGATACTTGCATCGCGATTTGTTCCATATCAATATACTTTCCTTATTTGATTGAACAAAATGTAAGTATTAAAACAGAATAATATATACGTGTTTCTAAAGATTATTTTATCAGCATTAAAACATAAAAATAATGAACTTAACAAGTGCTAATCAAAAATGACTAAAAATCAAAACATCCAAAATAACTTATTTTGACCTTGAAAACTGGAGCATAGCTTCATTTGTTTTTAAAAAAATCGTTGAAAAATATCTGTTCGTTGAAAAACATCTCAATCTATCTATATACTGTTTTTGTACGTTGAGAACTACAAGTATTTTGAAACGAATTTTAAAACGATTATTTCTATCGAAAAACGCAAACATATGTAGGCCGTATAGTTGTATCACAAAGTGCTATTTTGATAATTTTTAAAATATAGAAACAGTAGTTTTAAAATTTTACAAAAATCATAAATTACAAGTATTTTATTACAAGTTTCATCTTTGCTCAACATTGCTAATGGATATCTCTTCAACTTTTCGTTTGAATAACAAAAAACGGGTGGTAGTATAGATGTGTTAAAGAATGTATCAATCTATTTTATTTTATCCATCAGCTAATTGTAATTTTTTTTATTTATTCACTACATTCATCCGTAACCGTAAGTCTCCATTCCATTAAGTATGTATATACAATGACATACAAAATAGCGTCAAGACTACAATACACCGGTAACCTAGTTCAGACCGCACATTACATTACATACTAAGGGAGACCTTAAATATTAAGTACTAAGAAACATTTCTTCGTATAGCAATGTAATATTGGTTTTTAAAACCATAAACTTTGCTATTTGTGACAGACTTTGTTAAGAAATTTAAAAGAAAATACTGTCAATTTTGTTACTATACTAACGCAAATAGACAATGATGAAGCATTTTAGTGCTGGTGAAGCCTTTGCTGCTGTGTAAAATTGTATTCTTTTTCATCTGATTTGCCGAAACGAACGAACTTATTACATTATTTTATACCACACTCTCCCGCTCCAGATGGAATCGTGGTACTCGTCCTGTCGGCGTCATTACCACTACACTTTCATTAATAAATTATTGAATTGCTGTAATAGTTTATACAATAATTATGTTAAGATATTTGTAGTTTTTGACTGTTTTCAATAACATATGATCTTCTAGAGCTAAATTTATTTGACTGTTGCCATATGACCATAGCATTTATCTCGAACAAAGTCGTGGGGTTACTGGCTTAATAGACTAATTTTTATCACCATAGCTGGTTAATAACTCCTCACTAGGGGGAGACGGTACAGATGAGATTGGCGTGTGAACGACCGGTGTTACTACCACTTTATTAAAAATAATAGAATAGTCTGTTAATGTTTGGTACATGATACATTATGGATAATTAATTTTAAAGTTAAGTTAATTTCGCTTTTTGTCCTTGTACCGGCAAGCTAGAATGTTCTATATTACAATGGTTCGAAATTCATGGCAGACTAGATGGATCGCGATATACCTACGTTATCGTTCGTAGCGTGATGCTGGTGACGTTCTTTTATCAATCCCTTACATGTTCATACTTTTTAGTCGACTCAATTCAATTAACAATTTTTTTTATAAAATATATTTTACAATAGTTTGTACATTCGATTGTTTTTCAGATGTGTTGTCAATAGTCTTACGAACGATGAACTAAGCGATGATAGTAGTTAAAATTAGTGGTTTCGAAAACTGTGGTAGCAAAAGTCTTAAATCATAAACCAGGCGGTCATTCACAGTCTATTTTTTTCAATCATAACAATACTTATAAACCCCGAACACGACACGATATGGTGATATTCCCTCATGGGAAAAACGGTAAATAATTTAACGCGCGCCGATTTCGAGGGGTGTAATTATATGCGTCGTAGCAAACGAGCACATGGGTGTGTAATTTACAGCATCATCTTTCCGCGCCCGGTTCGGTTCGAGTCTGTAGAGTGTGTGTGAAAGAGAGAGAGAGAGAGAGTGAGAGAGAAAAAGAGGGAGAGCGAGATAGAGACAGAGATATGGGGACAAATTTACGACCCATGCGGGTTGTACATTAGAGGGTGCCGAGTAAAGTCGTAAAGTGTGAGTTTTTCGCCACAGATGGAAAAAAGAGTGAGTTTTTTTTCCCAGCATAACGGTGCCGGTTGTCGTTGTGGCTGCGGTCAACCGATGGGTCATGCACGCAGTGCATATTAAAATTATGTTTCTCCATTAAAACCGGCCGAGGTCCTGAGGTTGTGAGTTTCAGATACAACTTAAAGGCTTACGAACCTTTTGAGCGAAACAACAACGGGTTCCGGAAGGCAACACACATCCGTAAAGCCGCATATGAACTGGTGAATAATGCAATTAACACTTGTTACTTCCTTCGGAAAAGGGAACGAAAAGCCCACCAAAAGGCATTGATGGGAATGAATAACACGAAAACAACATCACCACAAATTTATCATCGTCATCGTGGTTCGGTTGGTTCGTTGACAGAGCTGGGTCAGCTCGAATCTACCTCGGATCCACCGGTAACCAACAGTGCCCTTGACTTGCTGCCGATCGCACGTCGTTATCCTTGGGCACGTGTGTGAAGTTGTCTTTTTTCGGTAATGACCAACCGAGGGCGCGATTGAAATGACGAGCTCCGAGGCTGGCATCCCTTTCCTTCGGGGCTTGGTTTTATAGCGGTTGGAGTGTTTTATTCATTTCGCCGCAGGTTCGTTTCTGACACGTTCGTTTTTTTTCCCGCAATCCTTTGAGTATTGCAACCGCTTTCCCTTCTCCTTCGTGTTCTCGGGGGAGTGAAGCTTCTCGTGGGTGTGTGTTGGTATGTGAAGCCTTTCCTTTTTTGGGCTCCTATTCGGTTCGCAACTATGAGTTGATGGTGGATGAAAAAAAAATGATATGAATGAGGGATTGCGTGTGTATGGTTTCTCATACCTTCGGGGTGCTAAAATGTGACAGAGATGTCCTTGATCTGGCTTGATCCGATCGGGTCGGGGCTGCCGGGTGACCTCCTCGTAAGGAGATAAGCGGACGGAGCTGTCAGAGGTGGGCCCTACTCGAGGGCGAGCGGAAGATGAGTTAAACGCACCCATAACCATCAATTCAATCTCCCATTCCAGGAGCACATCGACGCATAAAATGTCACCCTTCGTCCGGAGGCTGTTTCTCGAGATAATGCCCAAGATTCTGATGATGCGCCGGGCGAAGTACACGCTACCGGATTACGACGATTCGACACCGAGCAACGGCTACACGAACGAAATCGAAATGAGGTAAGTTACTCTTACTGGTTCTTCGATTCGATTTCGGCGAGACCGGGTGAAGTGGGAAAGGCACAGCGACGGTGAAAGAGAAAAGGCGAGAAAGTTCCGCAGCACGTGGACAACGGATTTTAGCAGTAGGTTGAGTGACAAATGATAGCTGGTTCGGTCGTAAAATTTGATCCGTTTCGGTACCCTTATCGGCCGGATGCTTAGGCTTCACTTTTTCGACATAACGCCCGCCGGGACGTAGTCGTGTTGCCCTTTTTTATGTGCGCTTACATCGCTTTTTTAACATCTTTTTGCACCCCCCCAAAGGTGGGTAATCAAGCAATTGAACGAAGAAAAAAAAAAACTCTGATGAAACTATGATTTAAGGTTTTTTTTTTCTAGTGGGTTAAACATCAGTATTCAATGAGTAGGCGTTGTGTGTTGTTTAGCTATTTTTTGTTCCTGTATCGAATTATCCTCGCTGTATCTATGCTTTCGCTGAGTGTGGAATGTTGTGCTGGAGTGCGGTTGGAATGTGATTTTTCCCACTCCCTGCCGCCACTCTAGGAGAATCCTCCGAGGAGACGTTCTATTGAATTCCGTGCACCGGGCACGGCTTAGGATACCGCCGCTCGCCGCTAATGATCATTATCGTTGTCGTAACCGTTAATTGAGTTTAATGTTCGATGATCCATAAAATGTGTCACTGTTATCGGGAAGCATCATCTTTGGGGGGGGTGCGCTCGGTAGATGGAGTTGGTTTCGTGTTAATAAAGAAATTAGCTCAAGAGCGACGGTAACGCTTATGTCTTCGGGTGCAGATATGAGGCCTAGACAACGAGAGGTCTGGGTACATTAAATTCAATCGAGCATAACACTGCCAGCGAGCACGTGGTAGAGATATTATATACACGATGTCTTACGTTGGTTCGTAAAAGAATTCCCATCATACTGTGGATACGGTACAGCTGTTTTATTTCGGAGAGCTCAATCAACAACCTTATGTCTAATTTTATTATTATTTTTGTTCGTTTTACTACTGCTACCAAAATCTGTTTTAGCAGCCCAACCCTTTAGACCCTTCATTTTAATTATTAATATGTAAAATAAAAAGTGTCCACAGTGTCCAGTGGGAACAGTATTCAGTTTAGGAAATTTAAATTTAAAACGAAGCTGTTTTTAATGTTTTGATCTGTAAATTATTTATGGAGAGTCATAGTGACAAAACATATAAAATAAATCGAAAATGAGTGTGATAAGACAAAGCACATATAGGATATGTGTAAGTACATATATCCACAAAGAAAGGCTAAGCTGGGTTTCAAGCTGGGTTTCGATTGAGCTACTCTATCTATTTGAGTTCTTTCTACACATTTGTAGCTTTATTTAAAATGTAGTAATTTAGTAATTTAATACTAAAATTTACTATTTATTAGAGTTTCCCGTCTGCTTTATCTTTATCATCTCTTTCCTAACTAATTGATCACAATCGCTGCCGTTTTCTATGTGCACCGTTGTGTTTGGGAGAGTTTCAAAACACTTTAAGTGATAATTCAAGTTTCAGGTTTATATTATTTTTGGCACGTGCAGTGATGTTTATTAGAATGAAAAGATTCGATTCGATACTCCCCATTTTTAAGGCAAACAGCATGAACATGATTGGATTCTAGCGATTCGCCTGCACATCACTACTGTGCACGGTGCAAATTGAATAAGATAACGACGTACCATCATCCGGGTGTGCGATCCATCCCCTATCGGCATAAATTGGTGCCTTTGCATTGATAATCAAATTTACAAACAGTACACTGTACGAGCCGTTTTAAGAACGTGCCGGAGTGCGTCCGACTCACTGCGCTATGGTTTCCTGCTCCTGAAGTGTCTTCAATGATTCAACAAAATCTGTACACGTGTACATTTATACTACACCGACACACAATCGTTTGCGACAAATGAGACGGGAAATGTGAGCTGCAGCGCACAATAGAAACCCTCCTTGTGGAGGAGGGGAGTGAGAAGAGTGCTGTTGTTTTCTTGGTCTGTTTGACATCGAAGACACAGAGGCACAAGCCACCATGCACCAGCATGTGGCGTTTGGAGGTTGGGATGAAGTTAGTTTCATTTCATCGTGTACAGTTTGTTAAACCTAGTTCTTGCCACGTTGCTGTTGTTGTTGTTATTGCCGGTGCCCAGTAGTGTACACGGAACACATACACGCCATTGCTCGTTTCCGCTTGACTAAGCGATCCGGTGAGTAAACTCCGCCCTTTCCCGGGGCCCGACTCGGGGCAGGAAAGAGTCATCGAACGTACCGGCCGCCGGGGGCCAGGGGTGGTTGTTGCCGGCGGAGAACACGAACTTTGCCTTGACATGTTGCAGGAGAGAAATACATTATTTTATTATTATTAAATTCATTAGCCATGGGCGGTGGGAGGGAAGAAAACACAAACGAAAAAAAAAAACCACAAGCAGAGGAGCAGATGAGCAGCAAGCAGGCAAGCAAACAAGAACCAAGTACGTAGGTGGCGTAGGGCCGACCTTTCCGCTTACCGCGTTGCGCATGAAAGCTTCACGTGAAAGGGCAGATAAATTGCCCGATAAGACGATACCGTCGTCGTTGGTCGTGTGAGCTGTTGTGGTCGTGAAAGATGTATGATGATGATAGTATCAAACTGCCACCGGTGGCCCATCTTCAGGTTGTGTGGCCCCGTGTTTCTGTGTGTGTGTGTGTTTGTGTGTGCGTTTGTGTCTGCAGCTGTGAGCGGGAAGCTATGATCCGAACCGCACACAACGCACTTGACACAGTTCCAAACTAGCATCCGACCGGCAAAATCCGGTGCTCCGGTGGCGTTGGAGTGTTGGTGAGTGTAGTGGAAGTGTACACGGACCGAACAACGGTGGGTGGGTTTTAGATCCGGCTTTACTTTCACTTCGTCACGGCGTCCGTTTGACCGGATACTGCTACTGGCTTCATTACCGACTGACTCATTTGCTCCAACCTTTCTCCCCCCGTCCCTAATCTTCTTCTCTTTCTCCTGCAGCGTTAGTGATTTTCCGGGCGAGTTCAAGGAAGGCGGTGACAGTTTCGATAACATAGGAGTTAATCTTTCCCACGGTTCAGGTAAGTCGGAGGTGCTTAAAAGTCTACTTGCCTAATGCCCGGGGCTCATGCTTTAGTGGGGTTTGCCAAAAATCGCAACCCAACCACAAACGGCACGGAACGCGGGCACGAACCGGGCGCTTGAAGCGTACGACGCAAAACACCACCCGTGTGCTGTATGGTCTCCCATCCCATGCTCCGGTTTGCAGGGGAAGTCTCTCGGGGTGATAATTTATAATTAAATTTTGATTTATTTTACGAGCATTATTTTGCTGGCGCGTTGTTTTCTTTGTGCATGTTCACTAACGCACGAACACGGGATCGTACGGTCACACACACACACACACGCACACACACACACACACACACACGCACAATCCTTGGCACAAAATGGCCACGGATCCTTCCACGAGCTGATGGTTGCCTAAAATTGTTTTCTCTTGCCTCTTTCCCGTCTGCCGCGTACGCATACGACTCACCCGGCTGCCTCGACGATACAACGACTCATCGACGGGTAAACGGTTTTGTTGCCCGGTGCCGCTCCAAAAAAACGTCTCGGATGGCTGGTCTTGGATGGGATGGTCCCGACCGGGTTTCAACCACTTTCGGTGAAAAAAAAAACACACACACACACCAACAACACATTCACCTCAACGTCGTATCCTCAGTCGAGGCGGAAAACGTCATCCCGAAGCAATTATCGCCGGAGGTGCTGTCCGCAATACAGGCGGTACGATTTATTGCCCAGCACATTAAGGATGCTGATAAGGATAATGAGGTGAGTAGCCACATAGTTAAATTGTCGATGGCGTGCCTGCACTTGCGACCAGTGCGTCGTATGGCTCGGTGTAAAATTATCGGTTCGACAGGTTTGTCCTTTGCACGGGTCGAAGGCGTGTGCGAGTTTGTTGTAGTTTTCGTTATTTTTTCGTTTAGCCACCAGGTAAAACGGGGGTAAACGGTAAGCGTAGGCTAGGCCAAAGCAAACACAATTACTTGGCAGAGATTAGCTGAGATTTGGTACGGCAATGGGGGTGGAATTAAAAACACTCAGTGCCGGTGATTTACGGCGCAAGGCGGAGCACAGATTTATGACTATGGTAATTACAGATTTATGCTGTCCAGGGTGTAGGTAAAACGGCCTGCTCCCGCTACTTAGCTTATGCTAATCCATCTATTACAAGCGATTAGGCGTGGCAAGATGTATCATTTTGCGATAGGCAAAAGGCAAAAGGCAAAAAAGAAGTGATGGTTTTATCTACGATAAAACACACAACGAGTTGCAATTGCAAATGTGCTCGCCGCTATCGCGGGTTGATCCACATCAAATTGTACGTTACACGCAAACGGACAACGAATGCAACGATGTGCAGCAATTATGGTGTGTTGTTTTAATTACATCATAATGCAACGATAAGTGTCATGCTAAACGGAACTGGGACACACACGGCATCAAAGACAAACCCTGCTTTGGACATACTAATTAATACCCATTCAGGCACCGATCGAATGTAATCCATTATGCAGATTACAGACCAGTGGATTAATTGGCTTAGCATAACACGAATCGTTTCAACCGATGATGGCAGCTCGCTCTCCTGCATCCGTACTCCGGTATTTGCTTGCAGTAGCACTTGGAAGAAGCCGCCCTGTCTGTTGCTGATCAAAGAAGCTATCAACGACGTCAAACCAACCCGTGGTTTGGGCGTACTTCCGCTTGGTGGTTTGTTTTGCTTCCCGCGCATGGCTGCAAGTGTTGGAAGGTGCAAATGCAAATGCAGCAACCACTTACGCTACGGTGGCATAAACAAACTTTGCTTTCACCGGTCGTATCGCTTGCAGCGACGGCAGCCCGAGCAGATGCAGCTCGCTTTCGGCCGCATTGTATTAGATTCTGATACTGGGCCGCCCGTAAGGTGTCTGCAGTGCTGGTGAAGCAGTGCTGCCGAAGTAAACTAACCTAGAGACACTTTTTTAAGGAATAGATAATCGTTTTTCCATTGTAGAATAGACGTATAAATTGTTTCGGAGTATCTTCAAAACTTATTTATGTGACCATCATCATTGCCCTCTTTTGGCAGATTTTTCTGTGAAAATGAAAACTTATTCTAATGATGGCTAAATGTTAATTATTAATTGATGGCCATTATAACTTTAGGTAATGCTACGCAAATCGTAACACAAATAGGAGGTCTCAAAATTAAGGCTTTTTGGCGTTTTTTCAAGGTTTTGTCTATATCTCAGTCGATTTGTTGATGTTTTCCCAGATATTTTTTAATTCCTATTTCAACATATTGCAAACATTTCCAAATGCGTAGTATTTTAACATACTTTTGTGTAGGTTTTTTTGGGGTTTCACAAAATCGTTTGCAACAAAGCATTGAATATTTTGTAAAATTTAATAAAATAGAAACATTTACCCAAAAACGGTGTCACTCAAACAATTGCTCGAAACAGAGTAGATGTTTGTGTTTCTGAAGAGTACACCGAGGTACGCTGAGGATAAAATACATCAACCATGTCATCATGTCGAAAAAAACTTCACCTACATTACAAAATCGCTTTGTCACAAAAGTTAGTCCAAAGGTCCTTCGGCCACCATCCGCCCGTCCCGACGGTACCCTCTAATTCACAATCAGCAGAATGTACGGTTTGTTTCCTGTTGTCCGATGTGGCTAGCTAACTTTCACTTCGTAATGAACGAAACAGTTCGTGCTGCAGCTAACGCCGTTCAAATATCGGCCAAAACAACAGAAACCGTTGCTTAGCTGAAGCTCAACGTTTCCTTGTACATGGCGTTCGCCTTTCGACGCGATCGGCGCGTGGAAAAAGTTAGCTGGGTGGTTGTACTTATTTTCGGTGCAACCGGGTTCAGCGAGTCCATGTGAAGGGGTGGGGCTGGGCATTGAGATGAAGTGTTGTTACCATCGGTGCGCTGCACGTACAAATTAGCTTTCTCTACCCAACGATAATGGTCCGTGTTTCTGTGATGGTGCTAAACTCTACGAAGGACTGGGCGTCTCCATCGAGCAGATGAAAGCTTAACGACATACGATTTGTTGAATTTATATTTTAAAGGCTAATACACTCATCCACCTCAGCCTGTGAAGAAATGACTTCTTGTTCCTCCAAGCCACCCACCCGCCCCCTGCTCCCATCATCCCGGTGGTTATTTCTCGTTTCTCCCACAGGGGGATGAACGCAAGCATCTCCTCCCATTAGCCTTTGCCATGATATGGCACGGAGTGCTCGAACGAGCAACTAACTCGGGCATCTTCAAGACGCTCCAGCATGCCCTGGCCCGAGCGGAACGAAGGAGGTAGAATCTAAAATAACATTATAAGAAAATGATGTAATCGAGCATCGGAGAGGAGCGTGTTCGGCGGAAAGGCATCGGTTTGTGCACGTGTGTCTCCTCGTTCTGTGAACCGTGCTTGTTCTACACTCAAGTAAGCAAACATAAACACAACCATGCAGTGATGGGTATTACCGGCAGCACCAGGAAACGCAGGATCTGGACGTGTGTACACACACTTTCACACACACACACACACTCACACACATCTGGGTTCGCTTTTAGCCAGTTTTATGGTTTTGCAGTGTGAGGCACTGGGCCAGAGCCAAAATCTGTGTATGCTCCATGCTGGTGGCGTTCGGGTTCCGGTGACGTCGATTTCTAATGCCGTTATGCTGTACTGTACGCTGTATGTGTGTGTGCATGCGGCCAGGGTGGGTGTGTTCTTGTCTGTCCGTTCGCAAACCTCTTTGCCCAGGCGAAGCGCGAGTGTGTGCTTTTCCTTCACACCCACGAACGAGGAAAGCATTCGCCGAAGGATGTGATGCAGCAAAAATGTGAGAAATTCCTTTGATGTTTTGTGCGCTTCGAGCTGGCTGTCGGCTTCGTGTTTGCTGCGGTAGTTGTAGCTGTAGCGCGGTTTCCCTTGTCGTTGGTTGGACCATCGGTTGCTGAAACAACGGGGTGGAAAAAAAAAATAAAAAAAAATGTTGCTCCCACAGGGAGGAATGTGGGTGCTCCGAACAGCGCTTGGGGTAAATAGTTGTAGCGGTGGATGCTCGGAGCTGTTTATTTGTTTGCTCGGTTATTTTGTTTCTGCAACTTGATTGCCAACATTGTGGCCGGTAAGATCCGAGAGCTTACAACAACGGTCGCTGGTCGCGCTTGATCGACAGGATAGCACGTCTACCATGGGCCGTGTGGTATGTCTATGCGTTTGTACATATTTTTTTTCGCGTCAAAACAACACAGCGGGAGTATTTTGATTTGATTTACTCTCGACCGTGAACGTGATGAGCGGCCAGGCCTTGGAGCTGAAGATGATTTGGTTCGGCTAGGGTGAAATTTGGGCTCCGTGATTGTTCGCCGGAACGTTCGTACACGTGGTTGTAAATTTGCGTTTGGAGTTAAGTGAAGGAAGCTGCAAAATGCAGAAAGAGATAGAGAGAGTGTGTGAGAGAGAGAGAGAGAGAGAGAGAGAGAGAGAGAGAGAAAGAAAACACCACGTGAGATGGTAAAAAATTCATCACAAATGAATCCCACGCCCGGTTTTTGGATTGGTAAAAATGTTCGTCCAATTTTGCTACTGCTAGTTTTCCCTTGTCCGTTGCTGAGGACATTAGTTTGAGATTAGATGAAAGCGCTGAACATACAATAAATTCACTACGCTTGCTCGCTTTCAGAAAGGATGGTTTTGGAAATCGTTCAAAGTAAACAATAATAAGCAACTTTTTAGAAGTAAAAATCAGATAAAATAACATCAATTTGTGGATTAGAAACATTATTTTAATTTTTTTGATAGGATTTTTGAAAAATGCCCAATAATATATTAACAAATTTTGCTACACAAATAGGATATTATTTATGCACACTCAGCAAACTATTTGCTGCTTTTGGTGAGTAGCTCACCATCCTATCGATTACTTCGGTCTGTTATGCAAACGTAAAATTTGCATTCCGAAGTGTTTGAATAGTCGGCCTTCGAAAAAAAAAGGGACTAATCTGATGCTCGCTGCACAGGAGGGTGCCCGAGAGCCATTTATCCAATTTCATTATGCATGCAGTGCGGTGCAGCGGACATCCCGACGAGAGATAATAAGAATTCAGTGCGACAGCGTTTATGAAATCGATCCCTTACATCCCCCATAACTAACCGTCGAAAGAGCACGGAAGAGAATCGAGCTTTTAAAGGTAAAATACTGGAGCCATGCGTTCGCATTCCGCCTTTCCACCGTGCTTGGGTTGTCGGATTTCTTTCCTGCTCCCTGGGTTCCGGTGCGAAATTTTCCTTTCGTTTGGAAAAATTCCAGCAGCAGGCGCACACGAGCCGGGGTCTGGTGCGTAATCGAAGCGAAAAGGCGTTGAGTTGGCTGTTCATGTGAAAACCGTTCCTGCTCCCGCACTCCGCGGCTATTACCGTAATCGTAAAGAACATCCATTTTTTTTTTTTTTTTGGCAGCACTGGCAGCTCCCGGCGTGCGTTCCTTTGAGACGCGTGTCGGTGGATGGATGGTGGTAAGCACGAGGGAAGAAGAAAAGATTGCTGTGAGATGAGTTTTTAAAAGATATAAGGCACGCAGCACGGCCGGGAAGGGATACTGTGGCCGGAGACTTTGTGGCCGGAGAGGCAAGAACAAACACAAAAAGAAGAAGATGGAAATGGGCATACGATAAAGGAGTTAGCATTTCCTGGGCAACGGGGAGCGGGCGAATGGTGTTGCTTCGCTGTTTTAAAGCAGCACCTTTGGCGCGGCCGTTCCGATGACTAGGCGCTGGTTTGGCGCGACGATTAGGGTGTGGTTGACGGCAGATGAACATGGTGGCGTGGTTAAAAATTGAATGGGCTACTTTGGTTTTGCATCGATTAAAAACCGGCTACCGAACGGTGGTCGCCCTGCTAGGTGGATGGCATACTAGGATGATGCTAGGCGGATGGCATAATTAAGGCAGTCGGGAAAATATTTGCTCTTTAGCCGGCGCTAACGAGCGGTTTTTTGAAGCGCCACGATCCCCGGCGGTTCCCCGGCTTGGAGACCGTTGGTGGAATTGAATTTAGTCGTACTTCACCACTTCACCAGCCCGGTCCCTGGCGTCCCGTTCCCCTCCCATTCGGCCGCAGCTTGCCGACTAATTTGTCGAACGGAAATCGTTATTCGGAAGGTGTTCAAGTTAATGCAAATGGCATCGTAAAGCGATCGAAACCCGTTCGGTTGGGCGGTGTTTATGGTGCGCGAATGTTTCCCGCGATCGTTGAACGTTTAACGGTGCCGCTTTACGCGAGTGGTGTCGGTTAGCGATTTGCTTCAAATTGGCAGTGGAATCGATTTGTTGGTTTAGTAAGACGTAAACATGAGGAGCTGTTATTTGTGGGAATTTTAATTTTAAATTATCTTCATAAAGCGGTGGCTTTATTTTGAACATTTTCCCTAATATTTTATAGCAATTTTGTTTTGATTTGATCTATTTAGAGTTTAAAGTAGAGAGGGTAGAATGCAGAAAATTGTTTTGCAAATTTAACATATATAACTGAACCATGCTAGGCAAGAGGTCTGCAAAGGAATGCAGCGTTTTACAACAAAATTAATTTGTTAATTATGAATCAAGATTCGATGCTTATCGTATGATTTTTTTTGTACACAATGAATTTGGTTTCACGAAATTTGTGTGCGATTAAAACTTGATTAGATGCAATTGCACATTCATATCCAACAGATGGTGCAAACTTTCGCATTCTTTGTATGCTGGATGCTGTGGAGAGATGCCTTAACGAATCACTATTTGTTCAACGTTATTTCGGAACGATACAAACGGTCGCCCCTATCGTCGGTAGCACTTCCGCCAGTATTTAAGTACGGTCGGTCTGGCAAGCGGACGGCGGCAACTATACACACCGACGTTGTGCGCGAAAATGAAATCGCGTGAAACGAGCCTGCTTCACGTCAGGTGTGGCGGTGTGGCCAACAGGGGACGGGTGTTGAAAATAAATGGCCTTCGCGCACACAGGAGCAGCCGGAAACATGTGCCCGGTGTTCCTATCAGCGCGGCTGATCGACGTCGATATTTCACGCGGGACACCCTACCCGGGCTGCGGGCCGGGTCGCGTCGTAACGGGACGTTGAAAAATGTTTGCGGCTGTGGTCGGAGAAACCCGCGTACAGGCCACGATATGTCCGCGCAAAACCGCATGCTTCGCGAGTCGGAGGGCCGCTTTCTCGCTCGGCACCGAAAGACCCCGGGTGGCCGGCGAAAAGTAGCAGCATCGACGTGAAGAAGAGCAGTTAAAATGATAAATAACAAATGGCTGCCGGGGGTTATCGTTCCCGCTAGTGCCCGCCAACCAGCGAGCCATTTGATCGTCTGTTCGTTTTTTTTTTTCGTTGGAACCCCAAAAAGTGTGTGAATAAGTGTGCCCAAGCGATAGAGAGCGAGAGAGAGAGAGAGAGAGAGAGAGAGAGAGAGAGAGAGAGAGAGAGCACCCAGGAAGGGACGATCAGTGAAAGCTTAAGTAAACCGGATGAAGTGCACGGCCATGGGTTGCGTGGAGGGGCGGTGCGTGTGAATTGGCGGAGGGCCGAACCGAAAAAAGGGTGCATTGGGTGGGAAAATTGCTTTCCTCTTCAAACATCAAACGGGGGCCCATCACGAACGGTCACTCGATGAATTCTGCGGATGGTAAGCGGGAAGGACGCCCGGGTCCGGGTGAACGGATGGCAGCATCAGCAGCAGTCCATTACAGCTCATTGAAAATTCCCTTCAGCTTTCTTTCGCTCGATTTGATCCCAAAGTACTATCTCATCGTATATGAACCGTGCGGCCGCTGCGTTGCTGTCCGTTATCGCGATGCTGGCGTTCTTGTCCGGGAAGGATTGGTTTGCTTGTGTGTGTAAGTGCGTGTTATGCCGGTCGCTTCACTCTCTCTATCTCTCTCTTTCTCGAAAAAGGATCAAGCTTTCAGCAGCAGACCTGCTTGCGATTGCGTTGTTTTGTTGTCCGGAAACGGGTCGGGTAGTCGGTATTTTTTTTTTTTTTGGTACACTTACACGCCGCTGATGCAACCCGGGTCATCGTAATTCAGGACGGACAATCGTTTCTTTTTTTCTGCAACTGAGATTCAGACACTGGATGACGGTTGCGTTCGGTACGCTTTCGCGATGGTTATTCACAATTTGCTCGGCGTACATCGCGCCGGATGCTGGGGGCTGAAGTTGACGGGGATGATGCTTTGGATTAGAGGGTCTGTGTTTGATTTGAATGGCGTGGTGAGATGACTGAGCTGTGCGCTCGGTAGAATGGTGGGGCAGAGCGTTCGAAGGGTGTTGCTAATTGTTTGATTGGGTGCACGATCAAACAATATGGCCTCTCTAAGAACACATTTGTTGAGGTGTTGAATTGAACGCTTCCCAACCGTGATACGCGTTTCGGTTGGTTTACACAACTACGCCCACAGACAGTGGCTTTAAAGGTTCGCTGTAGCTTGGTTTCTCTTTGCGGTGCGTTCCTATCTTTCTGGAAATTGACTTGCATATCGTGTTTTGCCTTTTTGTATAATAAACCTTGCCCCAATCAGTGCTTGATAGAAAAAGTCAGGCGTTTATCTAAGAGCTCTAGAGAAAGTCAAGATCTTGATTATCTAGTTAGACCCTTGGTTTTGTTATATTTTATACCGTTTACGTCTCGCTCTAACATAGAGGAATAGTTTCATTTCTCTGTGATTTATTTATTTCAATACACTTCGAAAATGAAATTCATTTCTAGCATTTTGATTTTTACCTTTAGTCGAAAATTTATCGATTTGGATAATGATTTTAAATTTCTAAAAATGAGTGTTTATGAATATTACGATTGGCTCGTGAAAAACATATGCGTTGATGATAAGATCTTACTTATGCGATTATGAAAATAATTACAGTGTTGTTCATCTACATTAGAAAAGTATAATTAGTATGATTTTTTATAGAAACATATTTATCTACAACATTAGGTTTCTTTCACAAATTCAAGTAGCCATAATAGAACAGGATTTAAAATATTTTAAGTGCGTGTATGATAAAAATGTGATTTAATGTCATTTTTGTTCGATATTGTAAAGAAAATAAAAGGAAACCAGATGAGTACTGTTAAAATGCTTTTGCAGGAATTGTATAACCATTTAAACCTGGTGAAAACTGCAGTTGTACCGTCTATGTGCAACATTGGTTGGGAAATTTGTGCAAGAATGTGTAAAAACGCTTTGAGCGGAGAAAACCCATTGATGTTGACTCTCACCTCATCATTCTCTCGCATCAAATGGCTAGATCACAGTAGCCAAGAAAATTTTATTTTATCTCACCTTCTTCTTTACTATAACGACATGGGATTTGTTCTACCTAGACGGATCTAACCTAGAAACAGTTTCAGAATTACGCGCGGTGAGACTCGAGTTTGTGATCGCTTTCACCTCTTCACGTTCAACACTTTGTATCGGAGTTCGATACCGCACCAAGGCACGTGGTAACGAACCGGAAGTGGTTTCCTAATCTAGCACGGTTTTACCGTGAACTTTCGATTTCGCTTCTCGTCGCAGACTGTTATTTTGTCTCAATTCAGTTTTTTTTTCCTACCCCTGTTTACATCGCATGCTGCAGCTGGTAGATTTACTCTGTTAAGACCAGTGGCGAACATGAAATACTGACTTATTTGTTTATCATTTATTTCCGTTTATGTGACGCTTCGGAGCTACTGCTAAATAGCAAAGCTGCTCCACCCAACAATGTCAGTACGGTGAAATCTTATATTGTGCGTAATGTCGTACTAATGATTCTTCAAACTGAAATACGATACAAAAAGGCAGACATGTACATAATCTTGTACTAGCCTTCCGCGTACCCTGAAGCCATCATATTACAGGCCCGAAAGTCAGTCGAATATTAAAGCTCTTGTCTGAGCGCCGGTGCGAACACAACCCATCTTGAGCATTCGGATGAATAATAAGACCACTTTAAATGGCAATGAGATGTTGTTAAATTGACTTAATGAAAATGATAACGAGCTGGTCCGCTTGGCCAGTGAGCCAGCGAGCAGGCTAGGGTGAGCACGGACGGGACGCTGGGTAAACGCACACCGAAACAGGCAGTGCCGAACAAACAGAACAGAAAAAAACGGACAAAAAGAACCCCGTTGGCGCCATTTGACAAATATTCAGTTTGGTTCGGTTCGCTTTTTGTCTGTTTCTGTTAGCGCCCGCTCGGGTGCTTGGTGGGGATTTCGGCCGGTCCCGGTGGCTCGTATTATGGCCTACCATTAAGCGTTACGAAACGAAACGTAGATGAATGTCTTTGGATAAGATGGGTTCCGCTTTTGTGACGTTCTGCGTTGTGTGCTTTTATGTCGGTGTGTGTGTGTGTGTTTGTTTGTAACAAACTCGGTCTTGGGTCGGTCCACACTCAGTTTTACATCCCAAAATCCTCATTTCGATTTCGGCAGTTACTGAACTCGAACACAGAATCGAAGGTAGCGTTTGACTCGCATCCTTCACCGAACGAGTAATGAAGTTATCGACGCCGATGTCACTACGATTTTACGGCTGCAGTTGGTCACACAAAAAAGTGCTTCGGTTTTTGTAATACTTTACTCCCACTCACCGGGAGTTGCGTAAGGTGAACTGGCAGCTTTTCTCAAACCTTAAAGTACTCAATGTTTGTGCTAACGTTTTTTTTTTGTTGTTGCTATCGCTCCCCTTGCATTAGGCACACCCTTTCTTTTGGGGTGGAATTTTAGCCGCCCAGTGTCCGAGACGCCCAGATTTTCGGGACAGAATGAGTGTAATGATCATTAAAATTTAATCCCTCTAGCTTTCGCCAGCCGGCTGGCAGCCGTTTCGTTTTTTGATCCCATTTGCCGGATTCTCTATCCCGTTCGCTCTCGGCACCTAGCCGTGTCGTTGATTTTGTTAGGCCGGTTTGTTCGTGTTCGCTCGCCCAACCGCCAATTGTTTCGCAACCCTTTGGCGGTAGTAGTAATGGTAATTGTGAGCCCGTTTTTGAGCCTTATTTTTTCAGTCCCTCCTCACAGGCCACGGGGCTAGTTTTAAGAGAGGTGCTCCACAGTTTCTCGAAAAAGCGCTGACAAAACGGACGGAAAGCCCTAATTAAAGTTGATGGGGTATTTGAGTTCGTAAGTCACGGGACTAAACGAGGGATACAGGTTGACTAAGCTGGCAGGTGGGGTGGATGCTGAGGTAGGTTTGGGATGGTGAAGGATACGCGTACAGCTTTTATCCTGAGGTGCTGCACACACACACACACACACACACACATACACACACACACACACACACACACACACACACATTTTGTAGCATTTTCCTGATGAGGGCAGCACGTTCGGGTCGTTTGTGGAGGTAAGCATTTTTATATCGTTTGTTGAGAGCATATTTAAATATGGTTTAACCGATGGGCAGTGCATTAAACATGATCACGCTTAGTGCTTCGACAGTGCTGGCCTGCGTGGCGTAGTATGTTTGATGAGATGGGGATGATATTTTATCTCTATGACCAGGTGCGTAGGGCATGGGAATGTACACTTGCGGACCGTGGGTTTAAATTGCAACTAGACTGTCCTATAGTATTACAGTCCAGCTACGAACATGTTAAGAATTTCATACTATACATCTAAATTTTACTATACGTTTCATACTACACATCATCTTCATCTGCGATGTACTGTTTAGCCATTTCAGGCTATGTCCTTGGGATGTGATCTTATACCGAAGTGGCCGAATGCCCGAACTATTGGGTGAGAGGAAGGTAGGACTTATATTTTAGGGTTTTTAAATATGGTTTTACTGGGCTTGGTACGAACCTTTCGCGCAGTAAATTGACTGTCGTTCTCGAAATACACGACAGTCAACAGTCGATAATCTCTACTTGTGCACCTTATTTTGATGATTAACTTCTTTATACTGGAATTATGACATTCATAAAATACATTATAATGAGTTGCAAACAAAACAATCTTACCAGTGAAAAGCGACGAAAAAAGCTTTTGGCTTCATAGTTGTTTTTTCTATTTTACGTTAAGCGAGTAACAAGATAACAGTTGGAAAGGACAAAAAAAAATAACAATCAGTCCATTAGCTTAGCTGGTCAGGCTGAAAAGGGAATCTTCAACCGCTGTTTCTTCCTGAATCTCCTTCTTTCAGACAAATTTAGCACGCAGCAAGGGTCGATGACGCCCTTTGGTTACAAACGTGCTAATTACAAGGCCGACGATCTCGATCGGGAACGTTCGCTCGTCCACTTTTAGTACAAAGTGTCAACATGGCATGAGAGTTTTTGAAACATTTTTATAGCGCACATAAACTGTGTAGTCTACATTTGAGAACATTTACAGATGGTAAAGAAATGGAGCCTAATGATCGATAAAGATTCTTGATGCGATACACTATTTATGCTTGATGGCGACACATGAAAATATTATTTAAAATATTAGTAGAGTACAATTTTCACACAAGAAATGAATGTATTTAATTCAAATTAGACACAGAAATCTGTGATCTTTAATTGAATAATACCGTCTTAATCATTTATACCGCACAACGTGTGTGTTGTTGTTGCTTTGTTCGTTTCATAAAAAATGTATGCTTTATCATACGAATGTTGAGTAATTTTCCTGGAAATTAACAGCGTCGTAACGGTTTAATCCGTACTATAATTTTTCATAGCATTAGTACATTACATTAATCCAGACGTTAAGATGGCGTAGCGTAGCGCTGAAAGGGTATCAAAGCCATACGCAAGGGCTGCTCCGAGTCCCACTTTTCAGTTTTCCCGCCCGCCGTAAAACTTTACCAACACACTAACAATGCTGCTGTGATGCGTGATATGATTTACGTGCCATCATTAAGGCGGCCATCAAGTCGGTTCTTAGCGGGTTCTTAGCCGCCTGAAGTCATATCGTCTTCAATCCCGACTCGAGTGCACTCTACCTTGATGATGAATACATTTTCTGGTCGATTCTCCTTAATCGAGCCGTCGCCTTCCAGTCCATCGGAACGATAAAGATTATTGCCGTTTATCGTCCCACGATCCTTAAAATGGGCTGCACAGCGGGCGCGCGGACGTCGTCGTCTTCGTCTTCGCGGGCGAATCTCGTTGTTTCCCAAGGATGACGGAGCGTGGAAACCCGGAATATGCGGGCCTGCAATTACAAAGCAATCGACCGGCGTCCTTCGCTGGTCCCTACCGAACCCAGCGCGTCCGGCCCTTCCATCGGCGACCGTTTCGCGGCGAGAACCGAAACCCTAGTGACCGGACGTTTTCAGGAGAATAATTAAATTTACTGAAAATAAATCCCAAGTGATTAACATAAAACGGCGACGGACCAGCTCAGCGGGCTTTTTACGGGAAAAATAAACCACCCGAGTAATAAAAAAAAACAAAGCCATCATCGGAGTCAGCAGGTTGAGCAGAAAGAAGGTTAGGTTATTTGGTGGGTACGAAACGCTGAAAGGTCACATGTAGGCCTGCCGCAGCCGAGAATGTGGCGCGAATGTGATGAGGGAAACGAGGGTAAAATGTACGATCCAATTTTTAACTTAGCTCACTGTGTCTTGACCGTGGAATTACATTTTCCGGGAATACTGCAAGCAAGTGGGGATGAATGAATGGGAAAAGATTGCTTGATCGTTAGTCCACATAAAAGGCAGCTTGCTGTGCCTGTTGTCCTGGAGATTCGTGTCGTGACGCTATTGAGTTCGGTGAATCCAAACGTCGATCGAATATACGCACACTTGATTTTTGTTGTTCCTATTAGATTCCTATGTTGTATATTTATATATATATATATATATATATATATATATATATATATTGCTCAGTTCCATTCGTGGCTATTTTGTTTTGTTTTTGTGAAGTTTCGGATGAAATACTGCGGGAAGAGATAAAGAAACTACACCATCACATACACAGAGACACCGGACATAAAAGCTACCGGAAGCGGATGTACCGAAAGCCTTCACAAAGCCAATGTTGTTCGTGTGATGTGTAGCGCTATTCATTCAGCAGTCGCGCTTTATCGTCGTCCACTAGGCTCGAATGCTCTGACATGTGTGTGTGTGTGTGTGTGAGTATGGATTTTTCGTTTGTTCGGAAACATCCGATTCAGTGACATTCGTGGGCGTGATTCGTGGGTGTGATGGAATGGAGGGAATAGGAATGCCGATACCGGTCGCGAAAGAAGCGCTTTATATATACTATTTTTTGTTCTACTAGCTTGTAGGACCGTTGGTTTTGTAGCTTTCACGGAAGGAGTGGATTAATCGTTTGTAGGGGTAGATCCCCATGTCTCGGTGGATCATTCCGACCATGTCTAGGTGGGGCATGGTCTGCTGATAATTAGGGTCATCAATCAAAGTGAGTTAAATTAAATTCATCACAGTAGGCGCATTCGGGGTTACGTTTGGCTTTTGATGCATCAGCGCAACAGTATCAGTGATGGAACTGTTTTAGAGTAAATGTTCGATTTAATTGCAAGCATTTCGATTTAATTGAAAAAAAATGTCAAAATACTTATCTAAAGGACTGTTCAATCTAAAATATTGACAACTCCATTTAAAACTGTTAAGGACAATTCCTCTCTAGGTTTAAAGTAACAGATTGCATACTTAAGTTGACTGGAAGCTTTTACACTAGTACGTTTGAAATTTAACAGCGTCTGTTAAAAATATATCCATATGCTTTTTGTGGCTGCGGAGAGGAAAAACTTGCCAACTAAATATTTATGTTTCAGTACATCTACTAGTTCCCACTACGATAATCGTTTGTTTAATTAGTTTGACTCATTTACACAACATTTGGTGTCATTCTCAACATTTATCTGTCAAAATTTCAATAAATCAACCAAACTGCTTCCTAAACAACGAACCATAATGTAGCAGCGTGTAATCAACGGTCCGGAACAATTGGGTAAAGTTTACCCACCTAATTTCGAGTTTTATCTGAGCTTTGCTTCAATTTGCAATAACAAACACGAAAGCATCATCATTATTTTGTAAATTTTTATCGATTCGATTAGTTTTGCTACCCCACACAAAAAACAACCCTCCATCATTATGATTAACACTGCTAAAGAAGCGTTGCTATCGGCTGTTGATTATGCTGCGCCATATCTCCCGTGCAACGGAGCCAGGGTGTTGGGTGTCAAAACGGAACTAATTAATCATCGACAGCAATGGACTGTTGTCCGATGGCTTAAAATTGGAATTTCCATTTGAATGAAAACTCGTGTATCACTCCCCGGTTTTACTCCCGGGAAAGCGGGCTGCAGGAACGGCGACGATGGAGATATTGAATATCATTTTCGTAGCAAAATTCAACGACAGCTTCTTCGGATGGAACACATAAATTTGATACACCGTTGACTTCAACCATTTGGTGGGTGGTGGTTGTGGTGGTGATGGTGGTAGGTATGTCGGTAATGTGGCGCAACTGGGACGGCTCCGGGCCTTAGTGCCTGCCGTCTAGCTTCCCAGCGTGCAATGGAGCGAAAATTAAAACAATATCGTAGTATTCATTCAATTTTCGAATGAATTATATGCATATTAATCAATCATGGTGCTATGCTAGGCTAGTACCCACTGGGAGTTCCCACCGCCACCAGCGCTGAGATAAGTGAATAAACTGTGCTAGGGACCATTTTTGGATGAGCGCTCATCGTCATCGTCGCGTCGTTGTCTGCAATACGATATGTTTTCGTTCAGCTAGTGATGTAGCGAGATTATGTTGATTTATATGAAGCATCTCGAGTGCAGAGCATGAGGGATGCTATTGGGTGGAACTCTAACAAAACATCGGTACGGTGCAAAGTCAGATTGTTTGTTACAAACAAGCGTCGATGAAATGATGAGCTTTTTTTAAATACTAAATTTTCAATCTTACTTTGTTTTTGCTTGTAAAACGTAGAGAAATTACAAAAAATACAAATAATGCCGAATATCTTACTACTATTAGTTTAATTTTTAGTTTATTTTACCGACATCCGTCACCTAAATAACAGAGCTGAAGCTAAGATGGAATTAAATCATAAAAACATTCCAAAATTGAATACAAAAATACTAAAACACTAAAGTGTTTCAAATGACCTTCAGTTTGAAAAGTGCGCTTATGAATTTTAGAGATTTTAGTTGTTCGTTTATGTTTCACAAACTACAAAATGGGTATTGCGTCAAATATCTGTTCATAGTTTGTCAGCTACCTTTTACTATGTGACAATCAAGGCCTACTTTTATTATGATTTTTTTCATCCAGAACATTCTCAGACGTCATAAATGATGAATACACGAATGTAACGAATGCAGTTGTGCAAGAACGTACTAAATTAAGTATACATAAACAAATGAGGCAAATTTTTTTTCATACAAAACTTAAAATAAAACTCAGTTACTAATGACCCCACCGTCCTTTCTTTGCGTCTAATCGCCAGATCGTCGAGGATTGGAAGTTTGTTTCGATGGTGCTGGACCGGTTCTTCCTGTGGGTGTTTACAATTTCCTGCATCTTCGGCACGTTCGGTATCATCTTCCAGAGTCCCTCGCTGTACGACACGCGTGCCCCGGTCGATCAGCAGCTGAGCGAAATACCGCTGCGCAAGAATAACTTTATGCTTCCGCCGGACATCGTACGCATTACGCTGGATTAATGATTTCCCCTGAGTGACCGGGAAACGGAAAAAAACGCGTTCGGAGAGAATTGTTTGTTTTTTCTATTTTAAATGTCCGTCATGTGTTCGCGGACGGGCGGTTGGGACGACTACGGGACGAGTGTCAACCACGGTTCGGAGCCGTTCGGATTGCAGTACGCACATAAGTGCACATTACAGAAAGAAAAAAGCAACAACACGAAAAACACAAAACCGTTAGAAAGCAACTTCCGTAATATCGTTAGTCCGTGGGATTGTTCCGGTGTTTTAGTGCAGTGGATAAAAAAAAAAAAACAACAAAAAATTAAAAAAAACGTACTAGCATTCATAACGAAACTACTACGAATACGAGCAGCGAATCGACCGCATTTCCTAATCGAAATTTAACATTACGGTAACATTAGCGAATAAACGAGCACATGTTTGTACTGGGTTTAAATAAATCGATTAGTTGCCGGATGCTTTTTTTCCAGCACATATCACACAACACAAAACTGGTCTTGTCGAAGGTACGTATACGCTTTGATTTGGTTCGTTTATCTGAAATATCGTTTCCTAAAATCTGCCAGCTTTTTGCCGCTTTCGAGAGCCGCACTTTCAAATGTATTGATTTATCATTTTGCGTCGCAAAATCCCGGCCAAGCGTTAACGCTAGTGAGATGGTGGTAAAAACAAAACCTGTAGTACAAAAAAAAAAAAACATTAAGAAAGAAACTACCCCGAACAGTTTTGCGTTTGTAGTGTTGTTTCAAGAGCTTTTACCGAAAGCACACTTTCTGAAGCAGAGTGTTACGCTAGTTTAGCACTCGTTCTCACAGGCCAGACACCACTACGAGACTATCAGGAGCCATTGGCAGTAGGTTCCATGGGAAAAAAGGCAGAGAAAAATATCGCAAGGAGGATGAAGTGAAGCACGCGAACGTACGAGAAAGGAGTAAACTTTACATACACTATCAGTTTCAGTTTTTCCAATGATCTCGCGTCTTGTAAGTTGTTCAAACAATTCAAGTGATGGAGGGATTTCAGGAAGGAAAACTCATGCAAAATAATATAAAATTGTTGGAAAACACGATGCGGAAGGTTATTGCGTTTGAATGAATCTTGTCCATCGGTGGTACTTAATCGTTCATCATCGATTGATTCCGAGTTTCTTGACGACTAACAAGACTAAAAAACAATTAAGTGAGTAGTGTTTTAATTTTTTTAATTTGCTTTATTTTTAAAAACACTTTTCGAACATTTTCCTTCGCACATCACCAACACATCATTTATGGCTAAGTAAAAGTGAAAAAAGTACGACTGAACGACTGCCTAATACGTCGGTTAACTCTGTCGTTGGTTTCTTTCTGTCGGCTGAACGTTTTTTTGTGCGCTTTACCTCGCTGTTGTGATAGAATTATGAGCGAAATAACAAGAAACGAATAATTATGAGCTCTCCCCACCCCCTTCGCCTGGTTAGCCGGCGTCGAAATAAAGTCGCTCCATGCGTTTGTAATTAGGCATCATCGTACCTTCTTCCATCACCCTATGGCGCAGTGTCACTGGCAGGACGAAAGTGGCACGAAATTCTCCAGAGGCGGAACACGGAAAGAACTGTCGGTCGGGCCAAACATACTTCCGGGACACGAAAGTGGAACACATAGAGCAAAAAGGCAAAAAAAGCTAAAAAAGCCCCATTGCAAATGGCCGGGGTTGAGCGCGTGAACGGTGTTCGTGTTTCGTGGATCGGGCGCAACATTATGGCGCACTTCGCTTCCGTCGTTCGTCATCCGGAGCATCAGCGAGCAAACACGTTGGTGACACTTGCAGGAGCAGAGTGGATCTAATTATTCACAGTACGACAACGCGAAATTCATAACAATATTACAGAGTTCACCGGTGTGCATTGTGCCTTGGGCAGGAGAGACCGATGCTGTTTTTAACACTGATGGCGAATCTAACAGTGGGTGGGGATTTATATAATGTTATCTGGAATTAAGGATTAAAAATGGCAAGAAAACAAAGTGTACTGTTACATGATAAACATAACGTGGAACGGGGAAAGTGTTGGATGAATATTAAAAAGTAGACATTTTAGTAGCGATACTTACCTGCAGATGGCGCTGCATAATATCAAGCTTGCAACGATTCATATAATGTGATTGTTGTCATTCAAGCTATATCCCAAATTTTTATTTTATCCGTTATACAGTCCAAAACCTCCTAGTTAGACTTTGCAAGCATACATGCTAGTAGTATGATAATGCTTCTAAGCTTTGCCTCCATTATTATGTACTAATAGATATGAAAATGTATATGAGTTCGTTGACGAAATTTATGAAGAAATTTATTAATTGATATGAAAGAAAAGTGGTTCGGTTTTTGAGTCGTTGTAGGTTTTTTTTTTAATTTTTTAGTTTAAGAATTTTTTTAATAAATATAACACACACTTTGATGCACGTCAAGTCATTTGGTTCCAGCAACCTATTTATATTTTAGACAAAAGTAAATTGATCCGTAAATCGTCAGGCCATCACTGTATTTTATGCAGAAGACTTGCTTTCCAAAAGGTAAAGTTCTTATGGGCACCAACCAGAGCGCGCTCGGAAACGCAAGCCAGTGAGGAGGTATGAATTTATACTTTCGCTAATAACATGGTGCGCGTTTTTTTACTGTGCATCCTGTGTTCCTGTTGCTCAATTCTGGCCGAATGCTTCAATTGTACAAAGTACAAGACAATTCAAGAATGAAGTTTTCCCAGCAAGCTGTTATTGTCATAGCCTACTCACGGTCCACCGTTTTATAGTGGAAATGATGGAAGCTTGCTAAAGTCAGGGTACCTGCCATACAACAACAGTTGGTTGTGAATATGTTTCCGTGCCTTTTTGGTACGATATAGTGGTGAAGCAGAAAGTTATACCCGATTGTTACAACAACTTAGCTTTGTTACCAAAAGGGCAAAAACAGTAAACTGCGTATGATTTGTTTGTACAAAAAGGATTTTACTTATTTAAGGGCAGCAAAGAAGGTTAGATACTTTTAAGGTATTTATTGCTGATACGTTTTTTTGTTTTTCTGTAAGATAAACGCGCATACGTCTTATTAGCTGATGGGAATCAAATGCTTAGGTATCGTTTCCACAATTGGAAATCAGCATTTTATTATAAAGCTGATAACATAGTCTATCAAAACATTGTTTTGATTATGTGTGAACATAGTCTATCAAAACAGAATTATGTGTTTTAACATAAAAAAGT
Source organism: Anopheles farauti (assembly GCA_000473445.2). Classification (NCBI taxonomy): domain Eukaryota; kingdom Metazoa; phylum Arthropoda; class Insecta; order Diptera; family Culicidae; genus Anopheles; species Anopheles farauti. The sequence continues at coordinate 3,328,752 of KI915049.1, read as the reverse complement.
ATTCATGCGCAATGAAATTGAGTAAATTAAGATGATTATCACTTCATTTTGTAAATGATTTCTTGAAATGATGGAGAATCAAGGAAACATATTTGTAAAACCATACCGTGGTCCATTGTTAAGGCTGCACCTTCCCATTGCTGATCGAATCGCAAATAAATTGTCTGGTGAAGTAACGATAATTTCACTTTGACAGATTGGAGTAGCAGCGGTTATTGGAGTGTCGTAATTGGTCCTATAGAGTTGCGTTTTCAATTCACTTCAAATAAAAGCTTTTCCTCATGGCACACTATGATGCCTGATTATTTCTCACCGTTTTTACACCACACAAAGGCTGGTATGCGTTTAATGGTTTCTTAGCGTTTTAATTTAATTAAAAAGAATACTCTAACTAACTGCTTTCCCGGGACAGGAGAAAGTAGAGAGCGTCTAAATGGTTTCCTGCGGAAGCGCTGCGAATATGGAACATTGCGTGAAAAAAGAATGAAAGTTAGATATTCACTTCGGGCAATTCAGAATGCGCCGGAATGTGGTCGGACTAATTGATATTAACGATTATTCCGTTTTTGTGTGTATATGTGTGTGTGTGTTTGTGTATGTGCTAGAACATTCTGGCATCGCTGTTGAGTCAGTTAATTTGGTCAAATATTAAACTTTATCTTCAAAAAACCACGCTGTTTATCGCCGAGATTATACGCTGTGGTTGTTTGCTTCAAATTCTTTCTGGTGTTAGTTTTTTGCAGCTCGTTAGTTCATTTACTTCATGGAATACCTTTGATTGTGAAATTTTACAAACAACTGCATGCCTAGGTTCCGTGCTACGAGAAAAGCAGACACTTTCCCAGAAAAAAGATACCATAATTCATGTGTCTTGCGTTGTGGCGTCCTTAGCGAAACGTGCGTTTCTTGGGGCCTTTAAAATATGCTGCACCATAAATTACGACAATCGAATGAGGTGGTTTTTTTGTGTCTACTTTCAGCCACTCATCTTTCCTGGTGGTTATAATACCTTTTGCGTGCTAGATCATCGTAGGAGGAGCGTGTCTGCAATATTATCGGTTCGGCGGGTTTCTGGACCGAAAGGCTGACACGTGAAAATATTTTTCCAACCCAATTTCTCGACCACACGACGAGGTTTGGGAAAAATCGCCGAGATTTGGCTACGCTTAATGGTTGCTCTCTCGGAAAACTTATCGTCCGACGTTGGAATGTTCGTTCTGGTTGGTGTTCGAGCAGAATGCACTCCTCCCGGGTGGGTAGCAGTATTCTTTCTTTTAGTTAAACATACGACGAAAGAGACAATCTGATACCCTCCTCGGGGTGTATTCTTTTGTGTGTGTGTGATAGAGTTTGAAATAAAAAACGCAGATTTTCGTTTAGCGTATGACGATATTTCAGAACCTGGCATCGCTGGCTGGAGCCACGAAATTGGATATTACTGCTGCGCTGCGGGAAATATTTGGGTTTTAAATTTAATCATGGCCTGCTACGGGTCGCTCTAGACGCCCACTAAGCCTCGAACTCCGCCGGGCACGAGGCCTCTATTTTACAAGCGAGATTACAAGTTACTGCTCGTTTAGGGCCGCGGCGCTCACCGTGGCCTACAGCGGAAAAATGGACGCCATTCTGAGGCTAGAAAAAAAGCCTCGTTGACGAAAATATGATAACCGACGCGAGAGTATGGGACGTCATACATTGAGCGGCGCTAAACGCTTTTTCGGTGCAAATATTAGAGAACCCCTTGCTTCGCGTACAAACCACCCCCTTCCACCTTCTATCCACCAGCTGGGGGGAAAAATTGGAACGAAAATATTGATGTGCGAAAATCCCAAGTGCAATAAACATTCAGCACAGGCTCCGGGTGAGTTCGGGCGAGAAATGAAATAAAACAAAATAAAACGCCGTTCTTATCCCAACCTAAAGACATAACCCATAAAAGTATGCAAAAAAGGCGATGCCGAAGACGACGACGACGACGACGGCGATGACGAAAGAAAATGATGAGAAATGTGCTTCCAGCCCTCGCGGTCGAGGCGTTGTTTTCCTTCGCTTGCTGTGATGGATTTTGTTGTTTTATTGGCGTTAGTTCCTGGGGATGGCAAACGCTGGCATCTCGGTTTTTGTTCATGTTTTTTTTCCAATGCTCCAAGCAAAGGAACGCTGCTCACCCGCACACTTCGCTGGTGGTGGTGTGTTTATTTGTTTTTATTTGTGTCTTTTAGTTTTGGTCCCCCGTTGTTTGTTTTTCGTTACAAACACTGTATCGTGTTTTTGGTTTTGTTTTGTATGTGAGCTTGTTTTTCATTGAATTTCGAGATTCCTGTGGAATTTTGGAACTTTTTCGTTTCGTTTCGATAGTGTCCTTTTTATTTTTACTCGAGTCAGTGTTGGTACGTGCATGTAGATATTTTTTTGAGCATGTTCTTCATCCAAGCATGATTTGCGTTTTAACTGCGTCTTGGTTTTCCTTACGTTTACGTTTAATAGCATGCTTAGCTTAAATTGTTTGTTTTTGGGCTATACTTTTGCTGTAGTTTGTACAAATGGAAATCGTGTTTTCAGTGAAAACCTTTTGTAACTATACTTAATCGTAACACTAAAGGTGTATCTATGTTTATAATAAATAACAAACATAACATAACATATCAAAATAACAAATGGCATGGATAAATATGTGTGTTTATAATTAAAAGATTTAATTTAAAAAGTTAAAAGAATATTTTATTACTTAAGGGCAGATCTCGATCTGAACAATGTTAAAAGGGAGGAAGAGACAATGAAACACATCAATGAAACAATGAAACACATTTGATGTGCCGATAATATTTAAGCCAAAATATAAGCTCTTCTAGCTGGTTATTTTGGCGATGCAATTTAGTTTCATACCGACAGTGGTACGTAAATGTTCACTGCACAGTTTGCTGCTCTGTGTAATTCAGGCTATTGTTCATAATATATTTTTTTCTCTCTCTTGTGCTTTCTAAGAATCGTTGAAGTTTGTGGTTACTTGCACCACTCGGATGACAGAAACGAGTACCCAGTGAGGAGTCCTGATTGCTTCGTAGTATTTACGTCATTTTGAATTTCAAGACACTGTCCGCACATCTTTCCAATGGGTTTCGGAATTGAATGTGGTTTTGAAGTTGTCATTAAGATTATCGTTAACGAGTTTTGTGAAACATTCGCAGCTAATGCCGCTTCCATTATCCGCATGAATGGTTTGCCAATTATTGTTACATTTAGTTTGGTTGGCTTGAGCTTCTGGTCATGTATTCTATAGGTTTCAGAAAAAAATCTCCAAAAAATTAAATCCACTCGTATCATCCCTTTGATTTACATTTAATTTGGTACTATGTATAAAATGCAACCACAAAAAATACCGAGAAATTTAGAAGACAAAACGTTTATTATATGCATACAAAGTTAGTATCATTTGTATGTATACTAATAAATTATGGAGTTACATAAGATACATATGTACTTAGCAGATGCTATCAGAGCTGCAGCAGCTGCAAAACCCACGAGCAGTAAATTAAATATCAAATTGCAAATGATTGACGTTGATTAATTAATAGAACAATCAAACGCTGTTTGCAGAAATTAATGCTAAGCAATAAATGAATTTTAAATCAACAGTATAGATTCACGCATCGAATATTCATGAGAGTGAAAGTATGATTTCCTGTTCGTGCTCGTTCTATAAGCACTGTTGTTTCTGCTATTGTCTGCGTTTGTTTGCGCTGTTTTTGTTCATCGTAATGGGAAAATTACCAAGAAACGAGCAAAACCTGGAAGTGTTCATGTAGATGGGCGATGAAGTGCTGCAGGAATCGAACCGATACGCTTGAATGCCTATAAACAGTATCGATTCAACGAGAGCTAAATGAGACAAAAAAAATAACATCGATTTGTTTGAAAATTTCATGCAAGCGCGGCTTTTTTGCAACCATTCTGCGCCGTTTCAAACTTGTCGTGAGTAACCGAACATAGTAGGCCATGCGTAATGCTCGCATTCGTACAACGCATTCGGTATGGTGGTGGGAGAGGAAAAATATTGCCTTGGCACAGCAAAATACTACGAATCCAATCGAATCGAGCTTAGTTTCCGAAAATCCCGTTTAGAATGGAAAATGTCATTCGCTGGTGAACGCACCGTCACCATGTCCGGCTGCACTAAATGCACTCTATCTACCGCAGTAGACCCTACACCCTGCAATCCGCCGCGATGGAATCAGTTAGTACGGACCAATATTTACGGCTTACGGGTGCGGCACGTCCTGCCGTCCAGGAGCGTGGTCGGGCGTTTCAGTACCGAAACTAATTTCGTGGTTTACCAAATATGATCACTCACCTGGTTACTAGTCTGTGGTAGTGTTGTTGAACGTTGAGCTGTTAGCAGGGCGGTGCATCCCGACTTACCGATCGGGCTGTTGACGAGTTGTTTTTTTTTATCTTTGGACTACTCTCGCAACAGTGTCCGTGACGCGCTATGGGAAGTAGTGAGTAAGTGTGTGTGTTTTTTGTTATATCTTCCACAAAGATCCATGTATCCAAGGTGTGTGCACCGTTGGGTTGTGTATCGTATATGGGAATTGAAATTGAAATGGCGTCTGAGTTTTACGGCTTATGGATCGGTGGTGATGGTGAAATTGGTTTCCCCAGCGATGAAACATAATTTAGTTGTATTGTGGTTGCGTTGAAATCCTCCGGGTTCCGACACGCATTCCGACAGCTAGGGACAGGTGTCCACTTATTAGTAGCAGACCGGATTAGGGCAGATTAAATATTGGTTTGAAATGGTTATGTGGTAACAGTCTTGCCACTGTTTGGTTTAGGTTAAATAATTCACTACCAGGGTGATGATGATGATGATGATGAAGTAATGCATTTGATTTATGGTTGGAGATGTGTGTTTCGTACAGTTAGTAGAATCCGAACGTGTTGCTTGGATCATATTGCGGAATCGGAATGAATTGAAACGTAAACGCTATCAAAAGTAATGTACGTGAAGGTCATTATCGATAGTAAAATAAATTTTGGGGCTCACATGTATAACGTGATTGCTAATGTTGCAAACAAAAAATAGAATAATTTTACCATTCGTTTGTAATTAGATTCTAGTAATTACATTAACATTTCACAGTCAATAAACATTGCCCTACTCAGTAAACAAATGTTAAAAGGTTATGTGGTTGCGTAATTCACTGTCTTTTATCATTTTAAAGAGTGCCGATATGGTACATACTTTTTTTATGAAAATTTTGCTTATTTTATTAATTTTTTAATATTATTTTCCAACCAAAAGCAATTATAAAAATGAATGCTATCAAAACCAGTATAATTGTATGCATATAATGTATAATGTATAATGTTAGTAAGCCTGGTATAATTACTTCGGAAAGGATTAGAATTCAATCAATGTTTAATACGATGTAAAATCTTAGGTATACGCGCCGAATTTATGCAAATTTCGTTTTCGGGTTGGGGAATTTGGGTTAAAATGCGCATGTGAGCATTCCAAAAAATATTCTGTACTTTTTTCTGTACTTTTCTGTATTTTTCTGTATCAGTGATTAAGCTAAAATAAGTTCAATTTTTATTTTTTACTTTTTATACCAAATGTTTGACAGTTGGTGACGTACTTTGAGTGATTTGAAAAATCCAAGACATACCAAAGATGCGATTAATTTTGCTTACTATTTACCCAAAAAAGAGGCAAACCCAGCACACTTCATCAACATCTGACCGATTAAGCTTTCGAGAGCACGACGCATTCGCATTTGTTGTACTTTTCGCTGACAAAGATTTGCGTAGTCAACTTCAATGTCTCCACCAAGGGGCAGTAATACCAGAACTTATCTTGACAGCTTGACATAGGGAATCTTTCGCGCAATTTTCCATCCGGCCTATCGTTTCGGCCACGGAACGATCCACTTTTGTTATCCATCAACGTGCCATTGATTGAAGCTATTACGTCCCGGGAGGGAAACGCCAGTGCTGCACCAGAAGCAGGCGGCGAGGAAAAGTTCACACAAACTAAGTCATTATCCGTGGCGGGCGCGCTCCTGTGGAGCATATGTTGCGAACGGTGAAAGGTCCGGTGCAGTATACCGCACACCAACAACTCGCCAACTAATTCCCATTCATTAGGAACGATTGATTGATTGAAGCGAAATTGTTTAGGGGTTGTTTGCTCCCGGCCAATGTCCAAAGTCTTACCAGCGATGGCCGCGAGAAGCACGGGGAACAAAATGGGATGTGATAGTTGAAGCGAAACAAGAAGCCAAGCACTCGTCCGAAAAGCCCGAGACGCTTAGTTCGTCACGTTTCGCGCACGTGGTGCTGTCGCGTTTCTCCACGGCCTACGTTGATTTTAGGATCGACCGTGTTTTGGGTCGAAGTTTGGACTGTGCTAGTCCTCCAGCTACTTGGCTGTTTTCTCCCGCCCGATTTCGGCTTTAGCCCTACGGCACGGGTGGATGAAAAATGTGGCCCGGTTTTGCTGCACGCTTCCCGTACCCGTGGACATCCAAGACATTCATCTGGTAAGAGTTTTGGACACCCAAAGTGCTTCGTGGAAACCTTTCGCATGGGCTTATGGTGAGACGAAATATGCGAGGCGTGTGGGAGCGAAAGCAAAACTTTTCCAATGAATGCAAAACTTTGCTCAACTATGTTGTGCCCTGGCAGTGCCCTGGGGTTGGTAGTAGCGGTGGTTTTGTTGACCGCGTGGAGGAAAATTTGGAGAAAATGCTTGTGCAACGCAACATTGTAGGTTTGATTGAAGGTAAAAAAAGTGTGCATGTATTAAAATGAACGACCATAATTTTTAATTGGTTATGCTGCTGGTACCTAAATGTAGAACGCCTGTTGCATAGCTGGCCAGTTACATTCTATAGCAAGTGTAGTGTTTTCAACAAAATATTTCAATGTACCGCCGAACCATGATCAAAGCAGGCGCGGTGCGACTGTATACATTATTTTTTTCATACACCTAAGATGAAATATCACACGGTTTGAAGGTACTGCGATATGCGCGAACAGCGACCATGAAATAATGCAGCAGAAATCAGCTTTTGCAAAATATTTTCATTTCACGTAGTGCCTTCACGTCGACCAAAGCCACATCTAACCGATGGCGTTTTTGCAAAGCGTGCCGTCGACGGTGCCGGCGGAGTAGCCGGGTTTCGAACACCCAAAGGAAATGACCGCTCCGGTGGGGAAGATTAATAAAGAAACCGTAAACCTCGGGAACGGGTAGCAAAAGATTGTCGGTAGCGAATTTTGTTCAAAAACACGGTCGTCTTAAAAAAAAATCCCTGTGCTCTCTCGCTGCCCGGTGAATGAATGTTTAACGACGAAAAGTTACGGCCGCACCGAACGCCCGAATCGCATCTTGGGAAGGGAGGAGAGAGAGAGAGAGAGAGAGAGAGAGAGAGAGAGAGAGAGAGCGGATGCGATGGGAGGAAATTTTTGGCCACAACAGCGAATTTTTCGAAGCGGTGAAGCTTTTAGTGATTTCGGAGTATTTTGTAGCCAGCCATACCGAAAAAGCCGCGAGTGAGGGAACGTGAAGATGGACTGGTTTTGAATAACCGAAACTTGTTTACCTTACTAATTAGCAGGCAATATTTCACACAGCTGTATCGGCTCTTGGTTGAGGTTTTTGTGGGAGATTTGCTTCCCTTTAGCTACCGGGCGGCACGGAGGTAAATAGTAAAATTTTTCCAATACGCTTGTCTAGCGAAATTCGGAATCTTGAAGCTAACATTTTCAAAACACCAGTCATGTTCAAACCAGTTTCATGGATGTAGTTTGATGTAGTTCTGAATTATCAAATAAATATGTCTAATAAACTTTTAAAGTAACTTTAACTAGCAACGTTTATAGCAATTTTCTATAGCTAGCTTTATCATGTCTAAATGGTTTGGTTCATTTTCATTCAATCCATTATAATACCATAATTTTCATGTTTCAAACTATCATTGGATTAATTCGTATTATCTTGATTATCAGGTTTTCTTTAACATTTGTGATAAGTATTTTTTCTGTGTTAGTATTTTTCTTGCACAATGAAAACGTTTCTAAGACTTAATGCAAAATCGAACGACTAGATGAATTTGGTTTGGTTTGGGGTTTGGTTTGGTATACAATCAGGTGTTGATACTCAAACTGCTTTATAGAAAAGCGCTCTTGCCATACTATGCGAAGCGTGCAAATCAAGGAAGATAGAGGCACACATCGGTTCAAGTGTGCAAGAAAAGTAATGGAACCATTTGCCCCGCCACGTCGAAGACGCGGAACCTGAATAGAGCAATATAACTGGCAAAGGTTAAGTAAAAACGCCTTGCTACATCTGTCTGACCCGTGACACACTGATGGCTTCTCCTTAATGAAGATTTTAACTTTTGCTCCGAAAGTTTTCGCTTCCTACACTGGAGCGATAACTGATAACACACCTACCCACCGCTACAATATCTCACGTACGAACACTCGCACCCGAGCGGGATGAAATTTAACGAGGTGTTATTTAATGGCATCCTGTGCGAAAATTCCCGACCATGCTCCCACCGTCCCACGCCAGGTCTTCCCAGTCTTGAGAGCTCGTGTTAGTGTCCTGCTCCGAAAGGATCCGATCCATTCTGCCACCTGACACCGGCTTGATTGTTACTTTAATCTTAATCACACGGAACGTTATTTTGCTGCCGTATCTGCAGCACCGTTTGAAACCCCAACCCCCTCTCCCCCACCCTAGCCCTCCGCCAACCCCAACGATGGCGCAATACACCGACAAATGGTGCTGAATGTTGGTAAGAGCTGACGCAATGAGCCAGCCAGGGGGAAGTAGGGGGAAGTAGTGGAGTGAAATAAATATAAATTAGTAGTGCCGTTCCGTATCCGGCGCAATGCAATTAAATTGTTAATTTTTCCACCCAACTTGCATCCCGCTAAAGAGCGCGGCTCCGCTTCCAAATGCACATGGGTTCCAGGTGGAAACAGCGCGTATGAGTAAAGTTGAGCTTTGTTTTATCATAATGTTTGCAGCAAGTTTTCCATCCCATCATCGTCTGCAGCAAATGACTTGAATGCACTCCCGACCCGGGTGGATGCAGTTTAACCGAAAACCGAGATAATTAAGTGTGCGAAAAATTTTTTGCGTTATTTTCATCAGCATCAGCGCATGGTTATGATGAATCATGAAGTTTATTTATGAGGATAATTATGATGGTTTCTTTGGGAGATTCAGATTATAATACTCGAGCTAGGGAAATAGAATCCCATAGCAGCAGCAATATTTGAAAGCATTCTGCTTATGATTTGAGTAGGAAATGTAACATGAATCCATTCTAACGATTCCAGCTTTCCAGTTCATGTGGCTGTCAAATTCAATATTTAATTAGCATGTTCAACAAATATTTATAAACTTCTCGATTCTTGAATCTCGATTAAACAAAAGGAATTTGTAGCAGAATGCATGTTTCTAACAAACATTCTATTAAAATACCAACATTCTACACCGTATCTGTAAACCTTTCTATGGTGGCTCACATTCGAACCGGTTGCTCCAAAACGTGTGGTTGGAATATTTAAGATTTGCACGTTGTTACGTGGAACCTTTTCCTCATCATCTGGGTCTCATCGCTGCAGCGTTGCACCACTTTGGCCCGATGCAACGGCAGGCGGTTTAGCATCACCATTCGCGTGTAACTTATAACTCGTACCGGGTAGTTGTCGCTATGCGCAGATGTTTCGTGTGCTCCGAAAAAGAGGTTTGCATTATTAATTTTTAAATATTACCATAGCACTCGCACGCTTGAGTGTGGTGTTGCTCCGTCAGCATGGTAACGCGCTGGGTGCGAATGATCAAGTTGGCTATGCGCTATTTACGACAAGCATCTGCCGGCTTCCGACTGCGCCCTCTGTTGACGGGCCCGTGAAAAGAAGTATTTCGGTGGAGTCTAGATATTTTTCGCAGAGAATGTTCGTTTTTAGCAACCCATCACCACCACTATCACCTGCGTTGCAGGTTCTCTAAGCACTGGAACTTGAACTGCAGTGGAGTGAATGCGTAATCATGCAGTATGGTGGAGCGTAACTAAGCATTTAACTATTGCACACAGAGGGTCTGGCAGCTCCGGCATCTGTGCGCTGCATCTCACGGTTGATCGGGTTCCAGGGGAGGTCGCGTCACGAAGTTTACCGTATGCAGGGCGAACGATGAGCTTTTTCACGGGTTCACGGGGCAGTGCATTTTGGGCGTGAGCGATTCACTGCAGGGCTACGTTTTGGTCGTTGCACAACATTTTTCAACCGTGATAGTGATTGATTTATGTGCTCTGGTTACAGCATCTTTACTGGGAGGCGAAGCTAAACCTTAAGGGACGGCTTAACAGGAACTGTCGGAGCTTTTGATTGTTGGAATTTGTCCGAGAGCTGGCGGTGACGGTGAATAGATTGGATTGCAGAATAAATCAATCAATGTGAATAAGAAATAAGACGCGAATGAAATTAAATAATGCATAGTTTGTGGGTGCTATTGCTAGTGAAACAAATAATGCTACATTCGCTCAAGATATTTAATTTGTTGTACTATATTTGATCCATTTTATGTTTTTGGTATTTTGCAACGCTGGCAACTTTGTGTATAATAATAATAAATCTACTGCTCTGTTGTCAAATTTAGCAATGTGAGACGTTTTATTTTTCCTTAAGAAAGTAGGTAACTTTCACGATAAGGTTTTAAGACGTGAGCGTTTAATTTTTAAATATTTAAGAAAATAAACTTCATTATCTTGTTCGTCAACTACTACTGTTTATGTTTGAACCCATCGCAGCTTAACAAAGGTAACAAATTTAGGACGGCAAATTGTTAACATCTATTTTCGTGTTTGGTGGCAGTGCTGAGCGATGCGAAATGTTTGTCAGTAAAAGGGTTCATAAAACATGCAGATCGTATTCTGAAACCTATTATAAATATATGAGGATGAGCCAACGGAAGGTACGCCTTTGCTTCCGAGTCCGATACTTGGCTATCGCTGCTGAAGTGTAGCCGATGAATAGCAAATTAGAAAGCTGTTGTCCTTGCGGCAAAAGAAACGGAGCAGAGCACAGAAGGCATTGCCGAGCAGAGCTAGTGCGCGGGTAAGGCAGATGGTTCGCATTGTTTGGTTAATATTTGAATAAGTAACTGGACGCCACTGGGTTCCATATTTCCTATGCAGCAACTTTTTATGGTCGCACCTGCTGATTAGAAAAGTTGTATCTCCACTTATAGTGTAGGATGTATTTTCCACCTGCCCATTTTTCTTTCCGGCGCATTTGCGGCACCCGAAAGGATTGTGCACCGTTCTTGCGGCTCCCGTGCAGAAACGCTTACATTCATCCCTCTGACGTCGGTCACGTGGGTCCAGTTAAGATTGCTAATATAGCATTCGCTCCACTCACCACTATCGATTAGGGATTAGGGAGAGTACATGTTCCCCGAACGAACCAAATTGCCCCGTGCGGGACGTTGGGCGGCTTGCGTCGCAAAGCTCTCCATCTGAAATGAGTGTTCTTTGGTCACAACTTTTGTAATTACTTCGTCAAGCTATTACCGCTTCACGTTCCAACGATATCGGGCGTTTGCTATCGGATGAGATGATTTAGTTGCCGCGGCAACGATCTTTTCGGATGTAAAATGTCTTTTATTGATGTATTTTGTGACTGCTTGTAACTGTTGAAAAGCTGTATGGCATTGCGTGATCATAATGACTGTTACTTACTTGACATTATTCCCAGGGGCGTATAACGGGGTTTATTGACGTCATCAATGAAACGGAATTCATTTGCCAAAAACAACATCGCGGATTGTACATTTATGATGAGTATGGATGAAAGTTAAAATGAGTCACATCATAATACTGAAATACTAACACTCATAATTGGTAAAATATAATATTTGTGTCTACCGTTTTTGGAGAAGAATTGAAGCGAAATGATAATTGGATACAATATTTAAGATTATATCATTACATCATTGCAGTAGATCATGATCGATCGAGGACAAAGTTGTTCACGATCAAATGCAATGAAGTTAGCAAAAGCCTCTATAAACAGAATTTGAGTCTCTCTCTCTAGCCTCAATACTATAACTATAACTTTAAATACTTACTACTGCATCCCTCACACTTTTTTGAGATTTTTTTGACATGGGAAAACGTGCAATTTATTTTTTGAATATCATGCAAAAATCAGTTATAAGTTTGATGAGGAAAACATTCCTTCATTAAGATCGGTTAGGTTAACCTTAAGTCCATACATTTTAAAACCAGAAACGAATTTGTTTTATACACCTTTTAAATTTCACATTGCATTGGTAATGCATAAAGCATTGATGTTATATTCTTTATTAAAAACATGAAAAAAAAATAATCTTTAAAAAAACATCATTTAAATATAAAAAACAATATTCACAAATTTTCAAATTTTTCACAAATTCACAATTTTTTCTGTTTGAAAAAGACTTTTTTCATCTTTATTAAGGAATAGAGTAGAATCACCTGATCTTCGACTTTACTCACGAAATAAAAAAGAAAGTATATTCAATACGTTTGTCATATTGTATTCAGGTTGAGATACTGAACCTGAAGGTTAAGGAACGACTGTTTTCAAAAAAATATATTTTGCGGTCATGCTGTTATTTTAAACTAATCTGAGCTGAAAAGTTGAAGAAGTTGAACCAACGAAAATAGCGTGAAGATCAACGACATTGTGATGAGATTCTCCTGAATTTCAGTTTTCTACTTTCACCTTTCTTTCACGCTGTGGTCGGGTTTTTACCAAATTAATAATTTAAAAGGCTTGTAAAAGTGCAGTAGCATTGTAAATGTTTCTCATGTTTTAACAATGCTCGTATTTTTATTTTTACAACTAAACCTACACGAACGGCCAACAACATGGTGAGATTTGGCGGATTACATTTTTATTTACATACTGCTTGCGATGGTGGCGATGAAAACACATAATAAGCATTAAAAACTCAATTCCGATGAAGCATGCTTGTCAATACGATATGGCCCCTGTACGGTTATTCGAGTGGAATAGCACTGATGAAAGTAATTGAATGGATCGGCATGGGTTAGGTACACCGTGCTACGAGATGATGGGCCTCATGGGAGTTTACAAATGACGCGCACCGATGCTAGCCTCCCGATGCGTGCAGCAGACATTTTTGCGATGGTGGGAAAATTGTGCGCATCCCTAATTGCTCCCTTCAGCAAACAACAACAACATCTAATCATCTGCCTTTAACGGCTTCCGGTGCTCGGAATACGATAGCACTCACAGGACACGGGATTGCCGTCGCGCGTGTGCCCTTAATCGATCTCCCGGTGGTGACGTTATCGTTTTTGTTTCTTTTTTCTCTTTGCCAAATGTCAATTTGGTTCGCTCCGTTCACTCTCATGCGCCGCCTTCCATTCGCTCCGTTCCCTGTCGCGCCATTAGAAGTGCCTCTAACGAGCTTCTTCTTTAATCGACAAGTTCATTTCACGCTGATGGGTTTCTTGGTTTCCGCTTTCCCAAAAGCGAGGTCGCTACACCGGGTGTGCCGCCTCGTTGACATCACACGACACGTCTGCTAACACGTGTGCGTCTCTGCATGTGTGCGTTTGCAGTCATATTTCACCTGATTTCTGCAAATAATTCGCCAGTCATGTGGAAAAATGACACCTCTTCGGAGGAGCCTTCGCATGTCTTAGGACTTAGGAGGCAAAGGGTGGAGCATGGCGGGAGTTTCGGGTGAACGTGTGGGTTGAGGGACGAAGAGGACGCGGGTGTCGTCTTCGAGTGCCAATTTTTCGCAGTCAAAGCACCACCACCGCTCAGTCACGCTGTGCACCGTTGTAAACGAGTGCTGTGTGCACCGGAGGAAAGGGGGGTGTTCAATTCCTGCTTAACTTCTTCGACTAGATCGTTTGACACTTAACCTCTTTATTTTCGAAACAACAGGGCGTCGACGTGATTCCCACGTGGCTCACCGGAAACATGTTGCTTTCCGAGGCGCAGCGAAACAAAACGGGGCCAAACAAAACACAATGAAACGAGAACTACCGATTGGCAAGTGTCTTGGTTTCGGGGTGGTGGGATGGTGCGAATGTTACATGTTTTTTTATTATCTCGCTCTCTCTCTCTTTCTCTCTTTTCCACGCAGTATGTGTGCAAATTTTATTAGGTAGTTATTCGTATATTTTTCTTACATTTTCCTGTTACTTTTGTAGCAAAAGAACAAAAACACAAACACTACGAAACTTTGTTCATCGCTAGTTCTGCTCTGTTCGGTGTGTGCATTTTCCGCGTTTGCGTTAAAATGTAGTTACGGTAACAATAGACTGCTTCTCGATCGCTTCGGCACACCTGATTGACATTCTCGTGCTACTATCTACGGATGTACTGTTATGGCTTGAAATCAAGTTTTTTCCACGCATCACCAACAATTATGGCATGCCGGGGGAAGATATTTTCTTCAACATTAACCTCCTTTCCGACGTTTTCTGTGCGTCGTGCGCTTTAGCTTCCGGGATTTTATGTTATTTTTTCCTTACACTACGTTGCAAAGTTAGAGTTGAATGTTAATTGTGTGTGTGTGTGTGTTTGTTTTTTTTTTATGTAGCCAATAAATTTATCGCTTTCTAGTTCTTACACCTTTGTGTCATATACGCTTTGTTTAGTGGAAGTATGGTTTTGTGGAAAGCAAAGAGATTTTACGGTGATGGTGATACGCATTAGCTGAGATCGCTCTTTTGCTTTTCAGTTCGCCCCTAGTGACACTTGAGTTTCGTTCGAAAGGGAAGCCGTTTTCAGATCGGTATGAAACTTCTAGGAATCAGCAGCAGAAACACTACCCTGCTGACATGTGGTTAGAAAAATACTGTTCATTCCTAGTGTGTCCTAGTGGTAATCATTTTGATTTTCGGGTTTTACATGCAACGTTTGCTGATGATACAATAGAACGATTGAAGTGTAGTGTTAGAAACAAATCCGTGTAGATAACTAAACTCGATTAATGCAAATTCCTCCGAAACGGATCGTGTTAGTCACTAACCTTTTAGAAAACGAAGGGAACGATCTTTTTCATATGCACAATTTAGAATGGAATGGAATCAGTTGGTGTTTTTAAATCATGTGAAGTTCCCGTTAAATGTGACGAGTTCATGTTCTGTTACACTTTCAACTACTTCCAATAGATAACTTTTCTTTCTTTTATTTTAGAGATCGTATTGTGAACCCTCGAAAGGAATGTGGGAGTTGGCACACTGGAGGTATGTCGTCCTAACCTACGGTTTGGCGTGCTCTTGGCTATTCTATTGCATACGACTTATACGATACACGTTCCAGACTCTGCCCGATGGGACAACAGTGACTAAGGTCGAAACGGTCCTTATAACTAAATAAAACTCAATAAGCCAACGAGTCCGGCACGTCACGTTTCACGCGTCACATTATAGCAACCGCGTTGGTGGTGATAATTTTATGTCTGCAACAAAACACCATTAAAACGATTCACAAGGTAACGGAACAGAAGCCAACCGCGGTACGAAGCGGGCGGTGTTGGTGTTGGTAGCAGTAGTTGGTAACGGATCGTCCTCGGTTGTGGTTTTAGAGAGGAACAAAAAGAGGGGACGAGGCAAACAAAAAAACACTGTGTATTAAAATCAATCGCCCGTTAACCCCTTGAGCGCGTTGGGCACGCGGACGCGGATCGCTTTACGTCGCTTTTTAGGAACGCGTATCCTTGACGGTAAGATTGAACAGCTTCTGGGCGATAATGGAGTACTCGATGTCAATCGGTTTGGTGTCATCGTAGAGCGATGGGGCCTCGCACAGGATCGCAAATGTGCCGAATAACGATGCTATCGTGAATAACCATAAAAACAAACGATCCAAAACCATCGCCACAAAGCCCCAGTCTTGGTCTTCCTGCGTGGCGCGTTGCGTTGCGTTCGAATGGAATGGGATTATTTTTTGGTTGTGGTGTTATTAACACAAGTTAGTTGACGGGAAAGCGAAAGGAAGAAACATCGTCCCGCCAAAAAGTAGTTAAGAAAGTTATGGTGTAGCGTGGCGCAAAATTATTGTTATTTTTTTTTACCAACCGACGTTAAGTTTGTTTTGCGTTGTTTTTTTTTTCATTTGTTCGTTTGTTTTTTGGTTACAGTTGCATTGTGTGTTTGGGTTGGGCGCAGCCGTGGCCGTTTTGATGGCCGCAGTTCGGGAAGATGAACAAAGGTTTTTGTGTGCGTGTGTACGTGTGTGTGAGTGTGTGGCGAACGTTGGACGTAATGTTGGCGAAGGACAGTTTATTTTATTTCGTGTCCCATCGGCGATGGCGGGCATCCAGCCGGGTCCAGTCGATGTTGTTCGGTGGTGGTTTTTATTTTAGTTTCGGTCCAGTTGTTAGAAATTTAACAATACCCATCGCCAAATTCCAGCAGGCCCGCAAAAGACACAACACACAGCGACGTTAATGGGGGAGAAGAAACAGATAAGCGAGTGGCGATGGCGCAGCGGGTCGGGAAAAGAAAAGAAAAACAATCATCATTAGCATCGGTGTAGTTCGCGGGGAGTGCGCAACGGATACGCAACGGTTCTTGAGTTTCCTAAGAAAAGGGATTTCACTGCCACTGCCCGGCCAGTGCAAAATTCAATGACACTAACGATGGCGGTGGCGGTAAATGGATGGGTGGATATAAATTTTCCCGATAATGGACCACCCGCAAAATCCGCACGAATGTGCCCCCGAAAGACAAAACCAACCACGGCACGGGCAACGAATAACGAAGCAACAAACGTATCGAAATTGCGCCCGGCATCGATGCGATTGGAATCGGGCGCCGGATTAGTGGAGTTGATTCGTGAATCGACCCGTCCGTCGGTGGTTGAGGGGTTTTTTTTTTTATATGCCTTCCTTTGTTGTTCTTCCCCAACGAGCACGAGCGAACCGGCAAACAAGAGAATAAGTGGAACATTTTAAGTAAGCTGCGAGCAGGAAATGGAAATGCGAAGTTGTCCACGGCGTGAGCCAGTTTACTGGCAGCGGCGGTGTCTTTTTGCTCAGCGCTGTTGTTTTTTGAGCCCTCACCCTGTCGATTGGTTTTGGTGACCGGTGATTATACGCCAATTTGTGGTAGCTCACAGTATGCTCGCGTACGCAAATGACCAATTACGTGTTTACAAAAGGAGCGAACAGTGAAGGCAATCGTAATCGTAGGCCGCAGAAACAGAGGTTTCGCTTTTCAAAGCGATCGATATAAGAGCTGTTATGAGAGTGTGCATGTAACCGATATGGCCAACATATCGTCGCTCAAACATTTTAGCTACCAGACGGTCATTTTAACGGCTTATCATTAGAAGCTCGGAGAGGGAGAGGGACAAAGTTAAACCGAAATGTATGATACCAAGCTCAAAGATAACGTTTGTAAATAAAGAATATCAGTTTGCATCGGAAATACCGGTTGGGCGGAAGGGTTTAAAACATTTGTTTGTTTAAAAGCATGAAAAAAATTAATTATATCTTATGATTTGTCTTATTAGCATGATTTGATTGTTTTATTTTTTTATTTAAACCAAACAATTGGTTTACCCTATATCGAGAGTAATTTTCGCGGTCATTAAAAAAATGGAATCAAACTTTCGATGTAAAACGATTCTCACAAAATATTTTAAAATTGACAATATGTATTAAAAATTCAATCAAAACTGCTTGTTATTTACTTTAAACATAATTGTTAGCCAAAATCTACAGTCTGTAACATGGCTATTACAGAGCACCTGTTTTAAGTGAATAAAACGAAAACTTGAAAAGATAGCTGAAAGTAATACTCGGGAAAGTTGTTGTTCATCAATCTCTTTTATAAAAATGTTCAAACTTATCTGAGAATTGTTTGGATGTATTCCAAACTACAGGTTTTTAAGCGATGTTAAAAATGGCTACTTCTATAAACAATCTTAAATATACGTAGGTGGGGCGCATAGTGTTAGTGGTGGGTCTGTGTTAGAGGGAGCAATTTTGAGCATAGTAAAAAAATGGTAAACTTAGCTTCATCGTTTTAAAGGAATATTAAAAAATACATGTTTTATTATTTGTAACAAATATTCCCAATATAATTTTTAGCTTTCTCTTTAACTTCCATTTATTCGCGATTATTAAAAAAACAGATTGGCGTATTGTTGTGTTATGGACAGTAAAAGAATCATTAGTCTGATAGGAAATTCTAAAAATAATACTAATAACTACAGGTCGTAGCTCTACTTTCATATATTTTGTATGATAACAATTTTCGTTCAAAAGCAGTAGAACGTGTGATAGGAACATTCACAAACCAATACAGTATTGAGATATTCCTTGATAACCATACCATAACAGTTTCTAAAGTATACGATGGTTTTTAGAAACAACAATATCCTTTGGAAAATACTACATTGGGTAGAGTTATAGAAGCAACAGGACTTACTATACAAGATGTTGCATAATTCAAATGCTGGATTACTTATAGCAGTTGTTAAAAAAACACAGAGCATCAGTGTTTCCACGAAATGGTAGAATATATAAAGATTTCTTGAAAAAAGGCAATATGAAACATCATCCCGGAGGACTATTCTCGACTTATTTGAGAGAAACAAATTATGTAATGACAAAAAGTGTAATTTGTTCATATAGAAATCGCGATGGGGCAATAGTAAACGAAAATCAAATTTTCTTCCAACCAATACGTACCGCATTGAATTCATCCTGCCGTTGCATGTGATGCTGAATGAACATCACATTGTGCATGGCTTTCTCCAGCTCGAACGGATACTTCTTCCTCGGTGCCACATCGCTGAGCGACTCATCCAGACCCGACATAACCGAGGGTAACCCGTTGTATCCTCCGAGCCCGCTCAACCCACCGCCCAACGCACCGACAAGTCCACTGAATCTGTACGAACGAAATGGAAAGATATTGCGATTGGCTAATTAAACTAAGTCGTATCGATTGAGCACTGAACGCGCTCTGCCCATACGGTTAATCATAATCTCCACTCAGTGCCGCTCAGCGTCGACCGTCTTCTCGCCAGGTCGTGTGCTGGCGGGAGTTAAGTATTCGCACGCGAACCGTTCCCTCGGTGGGAAAAAGAGTAATTGCATCTATATGGCGTGTTCTTTTATCGTGCCCGTGCATGCGAACGGCGCTGTAACGATCCTGTTCCTATCCATTTCCCACTCACGGATACTTGCCCAATCCTAGATGTAGATATCTCAATTCTTGCTAAACTCCAGCCGAACAGAACGGTGGTGGGAGGTAAAAATATGGCAAAGGATTAATTATCCCGTTAACGACGATTGTGTCGATATCGGGCTGAGGATGGAGTGTGTCCGTGGTAGATACTTTCGAATGAGAATGTCGAGTTGAGAAATGGATATGGGAAGAATATGAAAAGCTCTTTGTCTGGCATAGGGAATTATATGGACCCGAGGAAAACGATACGGTGGTATAGGATAGTACTAACCATTGAAAAGTAGAAAGACTGATAGAAAGAATTGATGGAACGACTTTAAAATGTCTTCATTGTATTTATAAATTTAAACCCACCCCATTGAAAAAGAGGTTTAAATACCGCTATGTTAACCCACGCAGTCATTTTAGAACAAAACATGCGTAGTTGCGATAAAGATATTTATCAATCTAATGAATAAGGAGAGGATTTATTATAGTTTTAGTCATGCGTACCGATTAGTGGCTGTTGTCGAGTGCAAACCGTTACATCCTCCGGGCCTTCCTTGCATGTGTCGTATCGAATCCGGACTGGAACCGCCTGAATTCGGTTGCATCTGCGAATGAGCAGCGAGAGCGGCGCCAAACTTGCTCTTGCTGATTTTGATACCATAGTTGATCTTGTTTGCGGCCAGTTCCTGTTTGAGGGGACATAAACATGTGAGTACTTGTAGTTTATTTTTGTATTTATTATAGAAAATATAGTTTACTAGCATGTTAGTGTTAGTTACGAGAGAGAGAGAGAGAATGTTAATTACGTTAGAGTGTAACGAGAATGATCATGGTTTCAGTTAAATCAGTCGAGAAATAGGAACTAAACATAAGATTTGAAGTTTTTACATTACACAAAATTGGTAGCCATTTTCAAGACGTATAACACTCATTTTACTGCAGATTATCTACTCATTAAAATACAAAAAAAACATGCTGACCATGTTGGTGACCATGGGCCAGATGAGTATTCTGCTCGTTGCGACATTTGGCTTGATTACTTTTGCGAAATAAATGAGTCCGACGAGATTGCCATAAATGATTGCTAATCGATTACGAGTACCTGCACCGCTACCTGAGTAACGATCGCCGAAGCAAGGACTAATGATTGCCATGCCGCACTGGGATAGCATTTGTAATTATGAATGTAAACCATCGTTTAAGAGCCGAGTGAATCCCGAACCTTACCTTGAGTAAATCGTTTGGCACTCGCATCAGCAGCAGCTTGGGCAGGCGCAGTATAAAAAACTTCCGGACCCAGGGTGCCATCTTGTGAGTGCTCGGCTTCCGATAGTGTATGTTGAGGATAATGATGGTGATCACGACGCTCAACCCGACCAGTATCATGGTAAAGAGCAGGTACTTGCCCAGCAGCGGGAGCGCCAGCGAGGTCGAGGGAATGATTTCCGATATCAGCAGGAAGAACATGGTCTGCGATAGGAGGATGCTGATACATAATGCAATTTTTTCGCCCGAATCGGCCGGCAGATAGAAGACCAGCACGGACAGGTACGAGATGCCGACACACGGAATGATCAGGTTCACCGTGTAGAACAGCGTCTTGCGGCGTAATGTGATGTTGAAGAAAATATCTGCAAAGAGGGAAACAGAGCGAATGTATGGCCAGTCAATGGGGGGAAGCATTTAAAGGTGACACCAGGGTTGCAATACAGCACGCGGGTGTTTGTGTATGTATGTGTGTGTGTGTGTGTGTGCAGTGTGCATATGTGTGCCAATCGATGGTTATTGCTTGCAGCAGTAGGAAGGCGTCGTGCACAGAACAAAAAAAAAACTCAACCAAGCGGAAAGTGATGTTAAACGCGTCCGGTCGAGCGAGACGATAGTTTGATGAAGAAAATGGCTGCCTGGACGACCCCAATCGGAAGCCGGGGGCTACGGGTGTCCGATGTAGCATTACAGGTAGCGATCGGAATGAAAGGAATTGCAGAACACATACGAGCAGTGAACCTTAACTAACGCTGTGAATCAGTGTGTTCTTTGTGTTTCTTCCTTTGTTCCGGCCATCGGATCGCCGACTGGATAGCTGGGACTTACCTGGGTACGGTTCCGCACAGCAAGGATAGTACTTCTCGTGGCGCTCTGCCGGCACGCCAAGAATGTCCCATTCCACGCTGGGATAGTACTCGCGTAAATCGATTCCAATCTTCACCATGTTGTCACTGTTGTTCAGTTGATTTTTATGTTTCAGGTCAATCTGTGGCAAATCGAGACGATGGAAGGGGAAGAAAAATGAGCTCAGACTGTTTGTGCCGGCTGGACGCGGGAAGCATTGCTGATTTATGTGCACCAGATGCCGCATGTTTACCGCACATGCGGTAGCGAATCTGGACAATGCCGACTACTATTTTTCCGTTGGCGTGCGGCATTGAATCGATTAGCGTTGACTGCATATTGTAAGGTGTGTTGCATTTTTGTTTTTGTGAATCAAGCATGCTTTGCTTTATGTCGTGTGATAATGCACGTGATTGCCTTTAAGCTTGTTTAGCGAGTAAAAGGAAATATAAATCAGATAAACATAAGTTATTACTTCCAGTTAGTGATTTACACAACAAATTTGATTTTGAACTGGTTGGACGAATTTGTATTTGAAATGAGTGGCATGATATGGAAAATATTTTCGTATGATTTATAAAAAAAAAGAAAAATAGTTTTACACCAAATAGTTTTTTTTAATAGTTTTACAAAATGTCATGTATAAGAGATTCCTATAAAGCGACAAATTTAAACTTTATAGAAACCTCCTCATTACAGATCTAGTCAACAAATTTGGCGTAACTTTTGTCTCGCGTGAGGTAATAGTTTTCGACATCACCATCGGTTCAAAAGGGATTCATTTTACACTCTTCAAAATTTGTATCAAGGTTCTTATAGATCAAATGAAGTTCATATTGCGATGGAGTGAATGCCAGCTTCCATTATTGTGCTTATTTATGTGTTTCAATTGAATTGTCAATGAAACAAAATTCGTCAATATGAAGGTGATATGAACATTTTTTCCTTATCCTAATTTCTTGTTAACTTAAAAATGAATTCATGTATTTCAAAATTCAAAAACATACCATACAGCCATATTCTTTACAATCCGTGGTTGTATGTGCTGAACAAAACTATCCCATTTTTCGTTACTCAAAATATATCATTCATTAGCTCAATTATAAGGCTTATGTACAACAAAACCCATATTTGATTTCTATCTGCTAGATGTTTGTGGACAATGTGGAAGTATATGTAACAAACACATTCGAGCAGCAATTAACGTTAAGTAGAGTTTTATCGATTTCATAGTTACAGTTTACTTATTAATGATCTTGCACTGACGCTTACCAAGCTTCGTATTCGCTTAAGATGGAATATACTTCCTTTGGAGTATCTCCTCGTCAGCAAACAAGCAGCACTCCTCGAGCGTAAAGTACCATCGAATGCATGTGTCACGAAAATAAATACGAACTCGATGGAAGGTAAACCAGCAGCAGTGCAAGCAAACTGCGACTGCAGTGCCCATTTACTGCAGTTCGACCTGATTGCATCCGGTTTACTAGACTAGACTAGATTGCATTCGGCACATGCCGTGTGTTCCGTGTGCGGTATGACATAAGATAAACATTCGATCGCAAACGATTGCACTCAATCAACTGTCAATGCGGCCGAACGGTAGCGAAGGTTAGTGAGTGGCATTAACCTTCATCTCCTTCAGATTCTGATCGAATCAATAAACGTCGGCCTCGGGGAACAGCTCCGATCCGTCGGTCGGAGTGAAATGGAGTGAAAGCAATCACTACCCTGACCTCACCGTTGCTGGAGGGGATGGTAGTGATTGATCGATGAAAAACTAACCGTATCCCCTGGGCTTGCAGCTGGCGGTTTGAGGATCTTTAGCAAAAGAGCGCTGGATGAGGGGAACGAAATGCTGCTTGAGAAAACTGCCACTTTCTTCACAGTTTCTTGGCTGCGGATAAGTCTTGGCGCCCACTTTACGCTCGTCAAGAGCTGATGACTGCGGGAACGGTGGTGGCGTGCTCATCGTGCCAGGAACCCCGTCTCGAAAAGGGGATCATCCAAAGGGATATCTTGAGCTGCAATTTATTTTATCTCCACTCCTCGGTCACCCACCACCACGCGGCGCTCGAAGCTGTTACGCGAGCGGTTCTGGTAGCCATTTGCCACCTTCGGATCGTGTACAGTTAGCTTCGAATTTATATTCAATTTACCGAGTGTCGTAAATTTTTATGTTCCATTTCATCTTCACTTTTATTTGTTTTACATGGTCCAATCTGTGAGGCTTCCACGGGGTGGCACATTTTCGGCAGTCGCCGGTCGCCCCTAAAACGGCCCGCCAAAAGCACTGCGCCCTGTCCGGCTACACGGTTTGCAATCTCCGCTCCAGAAAAGTGGATCGGAAACATCGGACGGGAAATGGGGTTTTCGCTTCTCTTTGCCACGTAAGCGCAAAAGAAAAGGAGAAGAGAAGAAGGTTCGCCAAAAAAAAAGTACACAGACGTTGCCAGCCCGTTTCGGGGAGAGAAAGAAACCAAGCCATCGAATAAACGTAACGCTAAAGAGAAATCGAACCGACCCGGGACGAAACGACAGGAGTGTATATGTGTGTGTGTGTGTGATTGTGTGTGTGTGTACGTGTGCGTGCCATATCTTGCGCCATAAGTCCTCGGTCCCGAAGAATGGGTTTCCATTTTTAACTGACTGCTAAGAAAGGACAGTCGTCAGGCTTCTACAGCTCCAGGCAGGGCAAGAATTTCGCACGGGTGGAAAGGCTGCGGACAAAGGCAAAAGACAAAAAAAAAGCTTGCGAGCAGAACCGCTATCCATTTTGAAAGGAAATAAAACGATGCATAGCCCAAAAGCTTTTGCTTAAAATCGGTGGCGAGGAAAGGCATTCGGCAAGAATTTGGAATCCCTTTCCGGGGGTCGTCCACCTTCGGCCGGGTTTCGGTTGAGTTCTTTCTCGATAACTCTTAAAAGGAGTGTCCTTACGCAAACACACGCACACACGCACGTATTTTCTCTCGAACTCTCAATTTCACTAAACAGTTTTACACTGTTGCAATGTGTGTTGCACGAAAACCCCCAAAACCCCCTGCCATGACAAAAAAAAAACAACAATACCGCATGGGTGTAGTGTGTCATTGGTTTCCACTCTTCGCTTCGAGTCCGAAATGTAGCGAAAAAAGGTCTGACATCTATAGAAGACGAAGGGGTGGGAACAAATCTTTGGAAATAAGTAAAAAACTAAAGAAGGTTTATTTTTTGTGCTATCCAGAGCTGGTGGCGCACACACGTTCGTCCTTCCACGAAAAGGATTGATAAATTATACGTTCCAGGATTTTTTTTTTATCGGGAAGGATATTTTCTTTCCCGTAAGGGTCATTCCTGTCGTGAAGTTGTCAATTGTTACGCGTCCGCCCTAAGTTTGGATTTTTATGTTGATGAGCATGATTTTTTGTTCACGTGTGTATGCTTTTTTCCTTTCATTATTTTTCGAGTTTATTTTTTTGCATCAACAACATTTATTTTTTATCCTCGATTAGGGCATCGCTTTCTGTATCATTTTTCAATTCCTTATCTCACGCACACAAGATGATGTTGGGTAGAGTACGTCTCTGCGTCACTTGATGGATTGGTGGAATATTTTATCGCTCTTAAACCAAACAGATTAGGATGACTTTTTTTGGGTTTCAGAATGAGCTTTTTAACAATCGCCAAAACTATTTTCGTTCGTCTATGCATAACCTGCATAACCAAACATTAAAAGTTTGCATAACAACCATGCGTAATAAATCTTATGATTCTTATTTGTTTTTTTATGTTAGCATCCGCCGTATTTGAATTGATAGTATGTTTAATAGGATATTGATAGTATGTTAAGATGTTTTCCCAGATTTTTCGGAAATTATTAATGATGGAGAAAGAGCTTTAACAAAATTTATTTACAGTCTGTTTCATACAGAATAAACACATGCTACAGATATCAGCTGCAAACAAATTCTAGGACAGATTTAGTTACACTTCAGTTAAACTTTAGAGCTTAAACTTCAATTATAAACGAGACAAATTATGTAGTGATAGTCTAAGAACATTTTGTCAAGAAAATTTCGCAAAGAATTGTTAATAAAATAAGAGTTTTTCCACCATTTACTTTCGCTGGTAGGATAACCAAGTTCTGCTATGTTGTGCTTTTTAGCATCAAATCTTTCAAATGGAAGCGTTACATCAAATATAATATAATTTAATATTATTATTAATGTTAAAAAAAATAACGCCTACAAAACTGCACAATTGAAACGTCTTAAAAACGTCACTGCTATTACCCTAAATCACCTATCAAACCTATCAAATAAACTAACCTATCAAATATTATCAAATATTATCTTGACAAATAATCAATTGGTAGCGCTTTTATTAGTTTTTTTTTGTTTTTTTAGATATTACTTTCATGCATATATTATATAAACAGAGTCTAATTAAACGTTAAACGTTTCTCAAAAGTGAATTTAGATTGAAGCACACTTATGTTTTAAAGATTATTATTTATTTTGCAAAACCCATGTTTAAATCAAGATCATTGTGTTTCCTATAATGTTAAAAAGTTTCCAATTATCTTATAAGTGCTGATTACTGGGATAGAATCTAAACCGTAATTGTAGTGCGAATTGACTTTTTGACTTCCATTCCGACAAATGACCACTGTGCACTGTGCCGCTTAGTATTGCCATCTGGGAGGAAAGATTTGTTTGTACAGAATAGCTCATAGAAAATCCCAGCGTGCGGCAAAATAAAACCGTTACCGTTAAAGCGTTCGGATTCGGTCCATGTCTGTTTGTTCGATCGCTCGTGCTGACAAACGATTGCGTCGGGGAGAAAGGATCACGTGGCGTGTGAAGGAAACGCGGAAGGATCCATCCAAACAGCACCTGGCAGTAGGTCGCAACAACCAAATCTGCTCGCCCCACCGAAACCAGCCAGCCGAGCTTGCTGGCACGTGTTTAAGATGCTGCCGGCGCCTTACCTTCTCGCTCGACGCCGGATGTGGCCGGAGAGCCATAAATGTATATTGTGTTCCGTACCGTATGCTTCCCATTCCGATAGCATAACTTGCCGCCCACCCGTACCGCCTTGATGTTGGGAAGTTTTGGAGCTTTGAGCTGTCGGCGGTTCGCCCACACCACACCCCACCTGACTCCGTCTGGCTGACCTTTGCCATTGCCGCAACGGGCTGCCAAACTCTGGACTTTTCGCACCGAATGGGAACCAATTTCCATGCATACAAATATGAAATTATGAAAATCACCCACTCGCAACCGCCTCCCGCTTCACCACCCAGCCTGGAAGGCTTGCCTGGAGGAATTCGAGCATTCGAAATGAGGTCGCATTCCGAGCGTCGGAACGTTAGCGCACAGCGTTACACACCATTTTCGGAGGTGCCCTTGACGCGACGAACCGGGGTCCGGAAATCATAAAGTTTCATGAATATGAAACGGAGCCTTTATCTTAGTGGCTGCACTCCCTTATCACACCTACCATCATCGGTTGCTCGGCGGCGGATGGGTAAGGATGGGGGAACCCGGGCACGACATGCCAGCGTAGGCCGAACGATAGCCGCTGAAGTTATGTTGTTTCTCGGTCGCATTTCGAGTGTGGCTCCGATAAGGCGTGCATGTGTCAACACATGCTACGCGCGCGGCCTTTGCGCGGAGGCTCGGAAGGGCGGGAGGATGCGGGCGAACATGGTGATAACATTCCCTGTACGGTTCTCCGATTTCGATTCGTTTCACATTCTACAAATCATGACAAATCGAGGGTGTTGGTCCGATTCCCCGGAGTGGCATTCTCGCAATGCCGCCATGCCAAAAGGTGCCCCTGTTGTGCCCAGAAGTACTCAGCTGGCAAATTGGATTTGAAATGATTTCCAATAATCCGTGTGATCGGCGCGCTGGTCGATGGTGCGACATTCCAAGGCTGTCGTTCGCGACGTAAACGGCCGTCGGCTGGGCCCATTTCGGTGCTCGGTGTGATCGAAGAAGCCCAGGAGCTTCATAGTGGGATGAATTATTAACAAACCGTGGCGCGTGAGGCTCGTATTGATCGATCTATCGGAGCATGCGGGAGTTGGTCGTAAGAAATAGAATATCGTAAAATTTGATTCGAGAAAAACACAGAAAGCTGTTACTAATGCAAGGGATATTCAAATTTCAACGAATTTCATCAAGTCGTTCCGATACACTCGTTTTGCCGGTGCCAGTTTTTACGGTCGAAGCTGTTGGATTGAAAATGTAATTGAATTATTATTTAAGATAGGCGGCACGTTTTGCTCTTCTTGTAGCCATAAAGCACATTTATCTTGTATCCAGTATTACATGCACTATTTAAATTTACTGCCATGTGCGATAGTTGCGTCAAGATTGATTTCTTGGTCTTGATTTATAGATTTGGTAGAAAATTGCCCTTTCTGAAAGGACAGCCTCAAAAGACAGATCTTCCCGTTCGTATGCTCGCCGGCAGGCTTCAATCGGAGAGCGATCTCGTCGATTACGGACAATGTTTTTAATTTCGTTTTACAGCTGATCGTTCTGCCAGATAGAGGGTTGTCTGTTTTATTTACAGCGAATCTAATATCGTATTTATTGTACTATCTGATTACACCATAAATTGGACGAGTCCGAATGAGCTGCTTAACGGGTGCAATAGCTACTTATCTTCCATCCACAGAAATTCCTCTTCCGGAAGTCGTCAGCACACCAGCTGACCTCTAGCGAGACGTAAAATATTCCATAATAAAACTACCAGAGTGTGGCTGAAGTTGTTCTGTGCCGCTTACAGAGTAGTGTAAGAGGACACGAAGGATTCAATAATACCAATAAAAAAAAAAAAACTATGTCCCTAACGTATGGTGCAAGCAATCTTGTTCGTATCACGATAAACCGGAATCTGTTCCGTCTAAGTCGTCGGCGGTATGCTACTCGGGCGCGTCTGACTACGCCCCGTCCCCTTCCCCTTTCGGACTCCCTCCGCTTTGGTCAGGGAATTGGGCAATAAAACTTGACCGAAGAGGCAGTATGGACTCGTAAAAAAAACTTATGCCAAACTGAGCCGAACGAAAGTCAAACCTCCGAACCGACCGATCTAGTTGAAGGCTGCTAACGATAGCTGCTGAAGATTTGTACACAAGCTAGCTTTGTTCTGTGCGGGAAAACGAGCATGTGAAAGGAAAAGGCCAAGCGTTGGGACGCACTAAATGACAAGGTAAATAAAACAACATGGTAGAACGCTTCGTTGCGAGGTTGGATTCATTCGAACGCTCGGAATTAATTTATTACGTTCAATTTACGTTTTGCATTTTGGTGCAATTTACGCCACCCCGCAACGCCTTCCGTCCGTTGTAGGGTTGCGGATGCAGCTAGCCGAAAGCCGATTTCGTTCGCCATGCTACCGAACGGAAAGGAGCATGAGAAAGCGTAGGTTTTGTTTCTTTTTGACCGAGCGTTTTATGAAACCAAGGTCTGGTCGAGTTTTTTTTATCGCTAAATGCTTCCAAGCATGGGTGCTAACGATGATAGCGAAACAAGGCGTCGAAGCGTGAAAGCACATATGGAGAGGATGTTTGCAGAATGGGATAAATCTGGTGCATATCCATTAACCAAAGAGTGTTTTTGTACAAATTAAGTAAAAATTTGAGTTTTAAATTTTTGGTTTTAGTTACGTAACGAAAATAAGTGAAAGGTGGAAGTGTGTTTCATACATTCTAATAACTTTATCGCTCTTCATCGCTCTTTCTCGGAGGCAAGATACTTTTCGTTTGCCCCTCTGACACTTAATCATGAAGAGCTTGATAAACCACGCAAAACCAGTCAGACCCTAGCATGAAAATAATCTAGTTGACATTCAGCAACGGACCTGATCTCAACCGTAAGCATGTCGCGAAAGAAGTTGGCAGTGACTTTAAACCGCATCGGAGTTTGTGTGCCGCTCGCACTGTGCGGTCTCATCGCTCTGCTACCGCCCGTGGAATCTATCGTCGGAGGTATCCGTTCTGCGGTGCCACCCATCGACGATCCGGTTGTGTTTGTGCGTGCCGGAGGCCGCGCGGCACGGGTTGAAGGGCTAAGAAATCGTGCGACCGGTCTCTACTCATTCCGTGGCATTCACTACGCTGAACCACCGATCGGACAGAATCGTTTCGCTCGTCCACAGTATCGCCATCTGAGTGGCGACATTAATGCGACCCGAAATGGGCCACCTTGTCCGCAACCGGAACCGAGCAACCCGTACCGTGTGGTGGGGCACGAGGATTGTTTGCTGCTGAACATTTTCACGCCCCAGATGCCGGACGAAACGACGGGCCTGCCGGTGGTGGTGTGGATACACGGTGGTGGTTATCGGTACGGATCGGCGTCTCAGTACGGTGCCGAACCGCTTACCTCGAATGGAGTGATCTTTGTGCCGATCCAGTATCGGCTCGGTTCGTTCGGCATGATCGGTGACGGAAGCCGCGATTTGTCCGGTAATCTGGCACTGCTGGATATGGCCACGGCTGTCCGTTGGGTGAAGGACTACATTGCCTGGTTCGGGGGTGATCCGGCACAGATCAAGCTGGTCGGGCATGGTTCGGGAGCATCGGCAGCGATGGTACTGGCATCGGCCACCATGGCACGCAGCTCCGTCACGGGCGTGGTAGCCATGTCCGGTTCGTCCCTGCAACCGAACGCCTACGAGCAGGAAGCGGTGAGCTCCTACCGTGAAGCTACCATGCGCCATCGTTGTGCGGCGGGCAATGAAACCGAAGTGGTCAGTTGTTTGCGTGGCAAATCAACGGAGGAGGTTGTGCTGATGGATTCGGAACTGCAGACTGAACGATTCAGGGGAGAAAAACTCGTCAACGGGATGACCCCGCAGGCTGGTCTCAACCCTGTCGTGGAGGAGAAGGACGATGGACGGGGACTGTTGGGTTTGCTGACCGATAAACCGGAAGTGTCACTGCAAGCCGGTAACTTCCCCAAAATCCCGCTCCTCATTGGCGTAACGAAGGACGAAACGGCTAACGCGATCGATGGTGAGAGACAGGTAGCTGGCAGGAGGTGTTGTTACTAACCTCTCTTTGATTGCAGTGAAAGAAATCCAATCCACGTTCAAGGGTGCTACTAACTTCCTCAAAAAGACGAGCTCCTTGGTAGGTCTCGATGGGTTCTTGAACGTGGAGAAACAGGTCCAAGCGCTCGACTCAGTCGGAGGCATTCTGAACCTGGACAAGTACCTCGAGATCCCGAGCGGTTGGGACGTGACGAAGATCTTTGGCAAGCTGGTCGAAGCGACAACGGATGCCGTCTTCAACCTTCCCGCCGTTGTGTCGGCTCAAGCGTGGAGCAAAAGCTCGAAGGCGTTTATCTACAGCTTCGAGCATCGGTCGGACAACACGAGGGGTCGTGACTTTCTGTCCGGACTACCGATCGTCGCCAAGACGGGCACGAACGGTGCCGATGCAGGACTGGTAGCTCACGGTGACGAACTGGGCATACTGTTCGACACGCACGACGTGCACGGAAATCCGGTCGAATCCGCCGCGCTCAGGTCGGCGAAAGACATGAATGCCCGGAAGTCGTTTGCTTCGTTCATCGCCAAGTTCGCCTACCTCAACATGAGCAGCATGCACCAGGACAACGTGTTCAAGAGTTTCTCCAGCAAGGGTACACCGTTCGTGAAGATCAGTGATAAAATCTCGACAGATAGTGATTTCAGGTTTGTAATCAAAACGACAGCTTAGACACGGGTGGAGCAAAACAAAACAAAAAACAAACACATACGTTCCTTTTTGTGGCATTTGCAGGTTCTGTCAACTGTCCATCTGGGGAGCACAGCTGGAGGCACTGAAATCACTTTCCTGCTCGTTCCTGGGCGAAGGGCTCGGCTCGGTGAGCAAGGTGGTGGGCAATGTGGTGCCTATTAACAAAGTGTCCGGTTTACTGTTCGGTGGTTAGTTCCGTGGCGTTCGAACGTCATGCGAGATGGAGCATAATTTGATCCGATGCAGGAGGGACGAAAGACGAACGCCGATAGTGCCCGCTTTTATGACTGTACACACATACACATTCCTTAAGACGCCTGAGCGAACACTTCCTGTTCCTGTGCCGTGTGCTGGCCGTAATAAAGTGTACTTGTGTGGTACATAAAACTGCAGTTTAGCGCGAATGTTGTAATAAAATTTCACAATAATTTATTAACGTTGATAAATGAAGCGATCGTGGCGGTACCGCGTGCAGCCGGGAAGGGCAGCAATGTTTGGGGTAAGTTTACGGTTATTTTATGCTACCAACCTCTTTTGTCCCACTGTTTCACCCTTCCCCCGCGCCGGGCTAGTTCGACGCTCGAGGAGAAGGAGAAGTGAAAGTTTTTCGCTCGCTTTTATACCGTGATCGTGCGATAAAGTAACAGTTTCATTTGATTAACTGTGTGCTGCGGGCTGTGAATTAGCTCGTTTCGGATCATCCTCGCGGAACCGCTACTGCGACGGTTCAAGCTGGCCGAGAGTATTAAAACCTTTCGGTAGGGGGCATTGTAGGGAGCTGCTCAACGGGAAGTTGTAGTAGTTTGCAACGCTGGCGGTGAGCCATTATGTTGAAGATGAAAGAAAATATAAAATTCTTTTACACCAGCGTATACTCTCCACGGCGTATGCATCACATTTATTGCATTAATATTGGAACAGTTTTGCAGGGGCGAAATTCAATTTAAGAGGGTGTGTGTCTGTCCGCTTCCTGATGGCTTTCGTACCGTGCGTCCGTTGTTCTGTTTGTGTTCAATAAAAGTTCAATATACGTAATGTGGGCACCATTTGCATATTGCATGCTACCGCGTACGGGCGGTTCGGCGTTTAACCTTCCGGTGGTACATCTTGCGCCTCGGAGCGAAATACGGAGGGTTCCTTTATGCTACGGACATCTTGTGCGCCGGCATCTGGGTTGTATCGGTCCCCGGTGAGTTCGAGATCTCGTTGCACAAACTGCACACCGGTAAGGGGCGTACGGTGTAGGTACGGTGTGATGAAACTTCTGGCGTGAAGTTAAGAGACAAAGAAATCCTTGGTCCTCCTGTTCTGCACCGCACTGACCCTACACGGCGCGGGAGCGACATCGATATGTAGTAAGCGTGCTTTGCAGCGAGCATGCGGACAGTGCGGGGGGTCGGTGCGGTGTGTTTCCCAGCAGTGAATTGAATTACACGAAGAGATGCAATTTAATGATAACACGAAAGCATAAATAATGCTGCCACCAGTATTGCCCCGGGCCGGAAGGAAGCATAAAGCTATGCCCGTTGCTGGTGTGTGTGTGTGTGTGTGAGTTAGAAGAAGAATTTGTGGATACACCGGAAGAAAGCCAGGCGCAGCGAGCTTTTTTCTGTCGATGTGTGCGAGCGCGTTTGTGAGTGGATTGTTTTTTTTCTTCTCTTGCCTCCAAAGGCTACTCTCATACGCGACAAACGAAGCCTGAAAAGATGCAAAACCGGAACGGGACGTTCAAGTTGCTTCAGGAAACGAACAGCAGTAGACGCACTTTGTGCCGTTGGTTGTATTCTTACTTCCGGACGTAGTTTTGTAACAGCGTATCCACACGAAGATTCTTCTTCTGCGTTCGGCGTGTGTTCGGCATAGCAGGTTTGGCGTTCAGGAAGTTTGGATCGGAACCCTGTTCGTAACGGGAAAAGTAGTACTTTGGCAGAAGGTGCGGAATGGAAATCGTCGCATCGACCAGAAGGGTAGCGAGATGCGAGTTCTGTAGCACTAGTTGTGTAGTAAGTTTGCTGTGTGTTTTTTTTTGCGAGTTTGTTCGCCAACATCCTTCCGGCCAAGGGTAGTAAATTCAATCTCAGATTCATGCGCCTCCGTATTCTCGGGTGTACGTAGCACAAACATAGCACCAAGATGGACGATTCTGCTAATTCGAGCAAAACGAAGAGATAAGAACCAGAAAGAAGCGAAAGAAACATACGCCAAAAATATGGTATACAGCATGATGCGAAGCGATAAGGTCACAGGGCACATTGGTTGCCTAGTCGGGCGAAGCAACTGGATCATCAGATATGCACGATAAATGGCCAGAGTACTTAACTCCAGTCAGGTTTCACGGCGAAGATCATGTGGAGGGCAGTTTTTACTTCACAAGTAAGAGCGAAAAAACGCGATATTCCACCCAAACTTAAGCGAAGCGGGCATTTAAGAAGAAGGCGAACAAGCAAACACCGCGAAAGTTGCTTTCAAGCGCAAAAACAATGGTGACTCTATCGGGCGACAACTAATGCGTCGCAAGGAAACTTATTAAATTATGACGATGGAGCACTTCCGATAAGCGAAACATGTTTGCAGGCTGATTTCGCCAGTCCTGGTCGAACGTGGGGAAGGTGATAACGAAAACAAAGAAAAAAGCAAATTTGTTATTGCTGGTCATTTGAGATGTGCAAATTTGAAGTATTGCGCAGTGCAAAACATGCTTGAAGTGTTTCGTGTTTGTTGCCGGAAACACAAGACAGTAGCGTTGTTAGAACAATTGTCATATTTTAGTTTTAGTACATGTTTTTTAGTACACTGAAATAACAAACACCATTAAACTGTGCCCAACAATAAAGAAAAGCTATTTAACATTTGTGTGGTTTGAGACGTATTTACAAGGTTTTATTGATGTTTAGTAGTTTCAAGTAGATTAATATAAAGCTATAAACGGAAACACATATTAAGTTAAACTAATGGAACAGCATTTCTTCAACCATTATACGAATGAATTATGATGGAATTGGCTATCGAAAAAAAAAAGAAAAAGGCATGATACAGAATAAACGCGAAATAATCACAACAACTATTCTGTGGATATTTTTCACAGCCTAAAGATTATATACAAGATCTTCACTGTCCATGAGGTATGAGAATATGTTTCAATTGCAATATCAACTGGTAAATGTACTATTATGTTACATTTTTATTTACTCGCATACACGCTACAATCCATCCCAAATTACTTTTATTCTTCGTGGTCGTTCTTTTATGGCGTTACAACGGGTTGATAAACCATTGCTTGTGTTTGTTTATCAAAACGTGTGAGTCTAGACATGAGTATAACATTCTAGACATGAGACATGAGTATAACATTGAAAAAGTGTATGATATTCTTGGACCGTAGATTATCTGGATAGAAAGAAAATGAAACTCAATTTGAAGTATGGTTTTATAGTAGTTTTAATATTTAAAGACCCTATTAAAATTTTTGAGTAACGATCCAAAGAGTAAAATTGTCTTGAATCATTCCTAAAAGAGCCAACGAAAGGACATTAAAGTAAATGTTTTATTTGATAGGTATTGTGAACAAGTTCCCCATTTATACCAAATTCACATCAATTCAGATGTTTGATAATACATCTTCACAATTAGTTAAAACTGATTAGTTTTTTCTAATTATTCATATTTTATTTCCTGTTCAATTTCCTAAATTATTTCAACACTTCTTAAATTGCGTTTAATTTAATGAAAATAAGCATTCGTTTTACCAACCCTACGAATGTAATGAAGACTTGCAAAGAATAGAACGAACATATTTTTATGATCCTGTTAACAACACTCACTTAACAACACTTAAAAATTTTCAATGGTAATGATTGATTGAATATTCAATATTTTCAAAACTATTTTTAAGCTACTATTGAAAATTAAATTTAAAAGATAGTATGGAAATGAGCCTTCATTTGAGCAATCTTAGCAACTGTTCTTTAGTAAATATTTATTATTTACCTGCACCTGCCCACGTGTCTTTGCCATACAACATAACCACATAACCATAACTACTGTGCATAACCACCGAACAGTTGTATCGGAATGTGAAACTAACCATCAGAAAAGTTCACAATTTTGCCACTTCGCATCCACCTGTGGTTGGTTGCTCAATGGCAAAGAAAACTGGAACGTGAATTGATTTACATTTCTCCAGGAATTATGTTTTATATCCTACGCTTCGCAGCGCAATTGATTCAAATCTGCACTGAAAATAAAAAGTTTCCATCCATTAGGGAAAACCACCATACCGCCACGGTTATGCTAATGGCGACGGTGCTGGTGGTGGTAATGCGCATTTACTCCACCAGCAGGACGATGCTCCGGGCAGTCATCGGACGAACCAATCGGGCGTGGGAAAAGGTGCGCATCGGTGGTACGGTAAGCTTGTGCACGCCCGCGAGCTTGTGCAGAATTTAGTATACTGTACGCTTTTTCGCCCCTCGACTGCAGCGAGCGATACATTTTCACTCCGTTCTGCGGCCATTTTATTACCATCTCGGAGGTGGAAAGAGTGGCGAAAAAATGAAACATAAAACAAGTGCCTCAAGACGGCCCGTGCAAAACGGGACAACCTTGAGCCGGGAGATGATAAGAAAACGGTAAACGGGAAGAAAAAACGGAAGCAAGAAACGGGGATGGAAACCCCGTAACCGAACAAAACGTTGAGAACTTTTTCCATCAATAGACCTCGGGCAGGAAGCATTTTTCTGGCGTCCGATGGCTTCGCGCTGGCGATGGTTTTTATCGTCTAGCATCGTTTTACGATTCCGTTTTTTTTTATGAGCTACCGTGTTGGACTGTGTTGAGACGACCCGACCCAAAGCGGAAGAAGTATAAAAATCATATTTTCGTCAATTTGTCTCATTCGCCACCGTGCCAGCCGCCCGGGATGGCCAAAGCCCTTGCTTTGTTGTTGATCGTTCCGTTGGCAGTTTTTCACCCATTGAAAAGTTGCTCTTGATTTGTTTTTGGGTGCCACGCTCAGATGCTCATTTCGTAGCGGTAACTAAACAGTTTTATTTTTCTCGTAAGACATTTATTTTGTGTTTTGAAACGTAATTGCAATTGCTTATCGTGCCACTTGAAAATTTCTTCGAGATATTTACAAATTAAACTGTTTTGTGTTTGACAACAGCATGCAATAATAAAAAATCATGCTAGTGAATGGTGGAAATATGTTTTTGAAAATTTTATCTGATCCAATATAATAGAGTTGTATTGCAGATTGAACCATTTGGCTTGTTCTTACTTTTGATTGTTTCATGAGGAAAAATTCATCCGAAATGTATAAATTTTTAGGATTTAAATAACTCTCAGCACATTTCCGCATATTTCAATATCTAAACTAATATCATTTGAAACGGTGGCTGGGTGCTGTTGATGTTATGAATATTTTGACAACAGCAATCCACATGAATATGCTTCAAAGAAAACAAACATTCGGAATTGACAATTCACATGCGAGCATGGGAAAATACACTGTCATAGGTGGCTGCCTGTCGATCTAAGTGTACACAGCAAATTATGTCTGTTTGTGTAGCGTCGTGGAGAACGCGAATAAAATCAACGTACAGACGCGAGCTGCCCCGTGCACAATGCCCTCATTTGTCAATCGTTAGTGTTTACGTCAAAAGCTTTTTAACCTTTCGATTCCGGCACGAAACAGTTGGAGTAGCGAAAGGATAGCTGGAGGGACGGGATGAGGGCTTTGGAGCGCGCGGCGTGTGATAAAGTGCAAGCACGCAGCCGAAGCACGTGTTGTTTTGGTGCCGGCAGTAAAATACACAGCATTGCTGCTGACTACTGTTCTGCTGAAAAGTGAATGTTTCAAAGAATTTTTAGGCACAACGACCGAAAGGCAACAGACGGGGTTGTGTTGGGGATTGGGAAAAATTGAACGGTTACGGTGTTGAAATGGTAAATGGCAAATATTTTCTTTTCAGAGCCACAAAGACGCTACCCACTCTCTTGTGGTTGCTGGGAATGTGTGAGGGGGGTGGTTCACGCTAGGACTACTCTCCCTTTACTCCATCGGATAGAGAGAGAGGAACCAAGAAACCATCGGTACACCAAACATTCAGCGTGGTCCGATGTTGGTTGATGTTGACGCACCACCAGAACGTCTGTGTCGTACAAATCGATTGGTCGTTCATTGCAATCATTTTACCAATCAATTCAACCATTCATCGCGCTTCGACCGCTCGTCTACGGTTGGGAAGTTTATCTTTCCTCTTCAATCCCTGCGCACTTGCCTTCGCCATCGAAGCGCTTGACTGGCGAAGAAAATTAACTGCCAAACAGGCAGAGTCGCAGGTCGCGATATTCCCGCGCTGGGAGATCAACTTTTCCGTTCCACTTCGCTACAGTGCGATGATTGTTTGACAAAATAAGAAGTTTATTTTTGCTTTTAGCGCCGTTATTAATTTTCTACCGTACAACACCGCGTGCCGCTTCTTACGGTTCCCGCAGCCCGTTTGGCAAACGCAAAATGGTTGGAAGCAAACGATGGAAGTGGAGTAACCTTTCAGCCCACGCTACCACCGGAGGGTAAATTATGTACCGGCGAAGGGCTTAACAGGCAGATCTCGGAAAGCCGCGCTGGGCTACCTAGACGTGCAAATAATAAAAAAAGGCGTTCCTTTTCCCTCGAGCCAATGGGGAAGCTTTTCTTCCTGGCTGCGGCGCTAAGTTTCATCCATCCATCAAGGGCCGCAGAAGAGGAAACAGAAATTTCCCCTGACAAAACTCATTGGCTCGTTGACAGCGGCCTAGTTCATCATCGTCATTTTGTGTCACTTTTTCGTTTATGTTTTCTTTCTATCACTTTTATCGCTCGCTATAATTTCTTGCGTTTCGATAGGACATCGGTGGCGGTTGGTGGGAGGACAGGTTGGGGAAGGTGGCAAGGGAAACAAAGTTTGCAGATAAGGACAGCTGCTGCGTAAGAGGTGTAGGTAGAGACTTACTATCCTGAGTAAATGGTGAAAGTTTGGTTCACACTTCTCCCTGGGATGGCTTATTTTTGTTTGCTCGAAGGTTTACCAATGCAACAGATATGCAAATTACGTGAAATTAACATGTTCGCTTAACAACCTGGCAAATGGTTGTATCGTCATTATCTTTACAGATAAAAATATACGTTCGTAAAGCATCGTCGTCTGATTAATGGATACTGTTTAATTTAATCATGTATTTTGATTCTTTTAGATGTGACCAAACATACATTTCACAAAGCATGAGATGTGTCGGAACAGTAATCAAGACCCTGATTAATTAAAATGCATTATTAATGTGTAGTTTATGTTATGTACACGTTCCGGAGCATTCAGCCTTCAATAATTATTGCTGACAGAAAAAAAATTAACCATGACCTTACCGATGGAAAGAATGAAATATTCAATAGAAATACAATACATCAGCACAAATATCACGGTCACATAATAGTGAGAAAACAATGATAACGATTATTTAGTTTATTAACTATCTGTCAGTGAAAGGATTGGCTATAAGATTCGACGTTCATTATCAAACATTATGAAGTTAGGTTAGCTCCCCAGTGTTTGATTTTTTATATTGAATAAATAATATAAATAATATTGAATAAATAATAACTTTTTGTACGCATAAGAAGTATAAAATAAAATTTTATATTATTATTTTATAAAATTTTATATTATTTGTTAAGTAGGAATGTACATTGACATTGAAGAGTATTCGTAATAAATCTTACCTGATTACCATCGTATGTCCATGATCCGAATTTCATGAAGCAAGTTTGCTGATCGAAAGGGAAGTAGCGTACATCGATCTCGCACGATGATTTGAAAATTGCAGGTGGTGTCCAGATAACTTTGCCAGTGTAATGCAGGATAGCTTTGGTAAGCGTTGTTACCACGTACTCGCCATCAGCACTGTAAACAAAAACAGAAATGGAAATAATGAAAAGAAAGCATTCCGCATTTATTTCGTAGGTGCTGTTGGATAAACCGGCCTACAAGTATTCGGGCAGTAGCATGAAAAAGGTGGCACCGGTCTCACCACCAGCATCTTTTGTTGCCGGTGAAAATCGAATAAAGACCAAAAACATAAACATTTGCCTCATAAAAAAACGGTCGTCTCGTGCCCAATGCGTACGACGAGCCGTACGTGGCTGTGGCGATAAGTGGACGAAAACATAGCACCAACGGTGCAGATGAAAAAATAACTAGCCTTCGATAGTACGGACAATCAATAATCCATTTGCTGAAATAAATATCTGTGCAACACATGGGCACACATTCGCTTGTGCTGGGCGTTCCAACCGTACGCACACGCTCTATCCGGCCCTATTCCCTTCCAGTGTGACCGTGTGCATACATTAATCCGGCGTATCGTGGCTACTTGGTGCATATGCTGTATAGGCACGATTATGTGTTGCTCGCGGTACGAAAATCATGTGTTTCAGTCGATAACGATCGAAAAACATGGTTCTTTGGGGCAGCGATCCGGAGATAATCGAGAGCTTCCTGTCTTTTGCCCTGGGAGAATATAATAATCCCACGGATTTAATGGCAAGGATAAGCGGGACTTGAACGTATTCTCGCATTTGATTCCGTCATTGTGGAGTGTCGAATAAAGTGTTTTGTGTATTGATCATATTAAATTATGCATGATAAACTTTGTGCTGTAAGAAGTGCAAAATAATTTAATTAATTTTTAATGAATCATATGTTTATACTGCAGTGCAAATCTTGACGCGCAACATATCTCTTTATAATTTTCAAACAATTAATTTTACGATGATTCGTGAAACATGAAGCGATAAACGAAATTTGTTATATAGATCGTAATAGCCATGCGTTCAAGACAACGAGCAACCGGTATGCGAAAATGCATTTACCAATTATTCGACCAATCACTTTATATAATTACCGAGAATTAATTTGCATAAAATATTGTATAGCTCTACTGTTTGCATGCATCTTGCCCGGAACGTTGGAACAGCAGGGGAATATCGCTGCGGTAATTGGTGTTTTGGGGTAATGATTTTGTTAAGTTGTCTCGTTGCTTAATAAGATGCGAAAATATGTTTCACGTACCGAAGTGCGATTAGCTGCACGGGTGTGGTATGGTATTTAAATCTGATTTGTATAAATGTCCTAGTAAAATTGCCTGATCATGATCGGAAAAGCGTTCAGAGCAAGGATTAATTTGCTTGATGAGTAAAACCACTTAGGCATGGGAAATCGCAGGAGTAACAATCAGCACAAGAATAGTATGATTCGGATGAAAAAATTCGATTTCTTTCACAATTAACACATCATGTAAATACTCTATCATATTCATATTTTTTTCAAATCAGATTTCTATAGCAATTGTGGTTAAGTCCTTATTAAAACTGAATGAATCAGTAAATATTAGTTATATTGTGTAGATGAAAAACTACAAGTAAAATTGTAAGTGTAATTTTTATTCTTCATGTATCCCGTACTTTTCTCTGTTTTGGATTCTTCAAAACATTTTTATTGAGAATCTGCTAAAAATTGGCTAGGCAAAAAAAATAGAATAAAAAATAATAAAACTATAGTTAGTTATAATAAAAGAAATATCTTGGTGAATCTATCTAGCAACATAAGAAACCGTCATTAAAGTATCCTACGTTTTCCGTTGCCTAACTCAAAAGTATGTGATAAAATTACAAGTTTGGAAGATTTTTTTGCCAAATTGTTTAATTGCAATAGCCATCTATTTTTTCAAATAATCAACCACTTTCTTACTTTTACAATGATTATATCCGTTTACGAACACCAAACTCGAATCGTATTAAGCTGCTCTTATGTTTGATTTGAGCTCAATACTTTTTGTCACGGTGGGGAAGATGAGGCTGATGAATCTGAAGAACAGTGATGTGTTTACTTATTTTTCCAACATAATTAATGAATCGTTTGATTCGTTGCGAGAGCGATGATGACGAGGAAGGTGTGAAATGTGTCATTATTTGCCGTACTCGTTTGACTATAGATCGCATATTTATTACGGTTGATTAGCATTCTATGCATAAATTAATTCGGTGACAAAATATATCAATTTCTCCATTCAACAGTGACGAATGGAGCTGATGTGAACTTTATTCTTAAAGCCAAACCGATCGGGAATGTGTATGTTTGCGTTCAGCTGGCAATAAATCGATACGAACATCAAAAAGAGGTGTGGTGCTGAGTAGTTAGTCGAACGAGAAATAAATCACGATCTTTGTGCAAACTTTATCGCATTGTAGGATTGAATTATGTACAAGCCGAAGCACATTGATGTGGGTGGGTTGATATGAAAAGAAAACACGAAACAGCTTACAGCGGAGCTAGTGGAGCGGAACATGGGTTGGTGAACGAAGCGTTAAATGCATTACAAGCACTCTACGTGTGTTGATGTTTGAACAAACAATGTTTGTTCTCGATAGCTGACGTATTTGATCCTTGGACCCATCGGGCCGTTTCATATGCCGTTAGTCTCTTTCATTCCATTTGCAAATGAATATCGTGGAAGGCTTTTCGCAGGGCATGAGTGGCCGGGTAGGTAAGCTTACGCTACCATCACGTGAGGCTATCGCACAAAATCGATAGCGATAAATTATATGCACCGTTTTGAATGGCCTGGTTTCGAAAAAAAATTGAAAATAAAAAATATACACGCGAGCAATAGTTCGGAAAAAAAGGTTTGTACAGAGGCTTAGCAGCACATTAGGATTTTCGTTATTTTTATCAACATTTACTTTCCGGTTTAGCATGTTCCATTAGTATGAGTGGAAATCAGTGTAAAATATTGTTGAAATATAAACGTGAGGGATCGGTTTGAACGAGTCACAAATGCTTTTTGATGATTTCGTGTACGAGAGTACGGGAATGTAACGAAAAGTGTTCGTAGCGCACGATTTCATTTGGTTGGTGTACTTATATCGGAAAGACTGTATTCCTTTGAAAAACCGTATTCCATACACGGTTTAGTGCAAAACAAATCGGTACTATAGAAAGGAATATGTATCTCTCGTCTTAACGAGTTGCAACTGGCCCAACATCGGTCGTCAGTTTTATACTATGTGCTAGATAATTGGAAAAGTTTCGAGTAGAAAATTTAGTTTTGATGTTTGTTAAACTTGTTTGTGTCAGAATGTGTGCCGTATTGGTTTGGCATACAAAAAGCAATAATATTGCACAAGTTGGCCGACAACCGTTTGCTCAAAGAGAAGCGAAATTATTGCTACTAAGCTAAGGCATATGTCAATAAGGCGAAAACTTCGCAAGGCAAAAGTTTTGTTAATTTGGAAAGGTAGTGCCAAAGGGCTTGTTGAAAGGTATTAAAAAAATGAACATTGATTAGCTTGCGAGTGCCAAAGAATTAGGTTTAATTAAAAATGTTTAGCATTTGTTTGTGCTTTGGTTTGCACATTCTACGTTTGACATATTTGCTGAACCACTTAGAAGAATAATTTATAAGTGGGCTTATAAAAATAGCTTTAATTTCACGCCAATTGAATAAGTTGTACGATACATTTTTTCTTCACCAAAATTACGTTTTCCTTCGTCTCTCTTAGTGCGTGATATATCGAGTTGTTCCATAGATTTGTACCACAAATGTATTTGAGAGGTTTTGTTGTTAAATCTGATCGAGATTCCAAGTCGAGCTGAGTTCTAGTCTAGTTGAAGAATGTATGATTGCTGTTTATATTTCTGGGACAAATGATTCAATTAATTTCGCAAAATTCATTGTGCTTGAACTATTCTACGTTCTAATTCAATCAACATGTCTACGTGGTCTATATCTTGTCACAAAACGCTCCACAAAATTTGTCACTTCTCCGCTGCTAAGGATAGAAATGTTAACGCTACGTTAGGTGTTTGACATAATGCAACTGACAGCCAATAGTTGTGGTTCACTATTGGGGAGAAGTTTTGGTCGACCCTTGTTGAAAATATT
The DNA here is from genome assembly GCA_000473445.2 of Anopheles farauti. NCBI lineage: Eukaryota > Metazoa > Arthropoda > Insecta > Diptera > Culicidae > Anopheles > Anopheles farauti. The sequence goes on along the minus strand of KI915049.1, from coordinate 3,285,675 downwards.
TAGCTCAAAGAAACTTTGGAAGGCGTTTGAAGTGAATTAAGTTACCATCGTTTAATTGACACTTTTCGTATCGCTCCGAACGCTCGGGCGGCTATCCTTACACACACCCATTGACAAACAGGGTGGCTATGGTGTAAAACTGGAATTAAATTGGTACCGGAATAGTTTTGCTAGTTGGCTTTTAGAACCACACGTACGCACACGCGCACATACACCAACCTTTCGAAACTATATAACCAAAACACTGAGCGTATATGCAGCGTTGGCTCGTGTGTACCTCTCACAAACAGGGTAGAAGGCGGTCACAATGCGCGAAAGAAAGCAGCGTGGTGCGCCTTGAGCAAAAGCACCGATGCACACACTGCTGGATGAACAGTTTTCGAAACTAATTTAAACTTTTTCCCGCAATTAACTTAATGCTTGCAGAGCGGATCGCTTGAAGCTGGGAACGGCCCGTACTACCACCCTAGGATGGCGGCGTGTACGGCACAACCACATTGCTCATAGTTCGATGATCCGGAAAGGGTCCTATAGCATTGGGAAACGAAAAACACGAGTGGTAAAGGCTGCAGTGGCAGCAGCAAATGCTAGACCAATGTGCAACCTAACAAGCCAACGACAAACATTCTACGTCTGACCGCTGGCCCAACGCCACGCCACGTTTCTTTCGGTGCCGTCTCGGTTAGTTAAACTCGTTAAACTTGTCGTGCTTTGCAACACTCTGGCGTGTAGTTTGTGATAGATTCCGACGGCTGTAAGACTGGTTGGGACTAATCAGCACTGGACGTCTGTATCGTTCAGGTTTGGCCACGGCACAAGTAAGCATGTTGATCTTATCAGTTAAGTGTTGATAGTAGTTTTAAACATACCTTTATATTGGTTTTGATAGCAACAAAACAATTATTCTCACAAGCCATCTCACACCTAACTAAATCTCTTACTCAACCACCTTGACCTGATTATCCCTGAAATGATGGTGAAAATGTTTAAATCGTCAATCTGAACGATCTAACCTTTTATCACGAAAACAAGTGAATTAAAACAATATATTGAATCAATCGACATTAGTTATTTACCACCGCACGATTCAAATTATTAACTATTTTTCATGTTTGAACAGAATGATATTATAATCGGCATGAAAACTGTTACAACTTTAATCAGTAGCTTGGAAAACAGTTTCGTACATTTACATAACAAAACGTATTATAGATAAAATCTCCTAATTTAGCATGTTTCATATGCTAGCATGCCTGTTGAAGTAATGATTTGGCACATTCCAATTCTGGGCAGTGACGCGATTTAGTGAACTGTTTGCCAACCTTTTTTTCCCACCGCACAGCTTTTCGCATTGAATGAGCAGTACTCAGTACCGAATGCGGAGACACAGGTCAAACGTAAAAGCGTTAATTATAATTTACCGAGGGTACAGGTATGATCTAGATTAGGCATACCGCCATGACCCGGACCGGGCCGAGCTGGGCGTCCGAAATGGAAACGAATATAAATAAAACCGACCCGAGGTGCAAAGGACTCACTGACGCTTACGACGAAGTTGTGTATTTTAATTAACTTCCTTCGCACGCGACCGTTTACGGAGGCCGTGCGGGCTCATATTAGCACATCATAACTTCGCTATGAAGACTGCACATTAGAATTTTTATGATTGTGTCTTACCCGGGCGCGCACTTGCTGAAATATTTGCGTGGCTTATCGCGTTCGAGAGGCGTAATGTTGACGCAGGAAGTTAGATTATTTTATAATTGCATGTGCTTTGAACGAGTCGATGAAATGGTACGGTAAGTTAAGCGATGGAATTGAACGACGAAAAGTCTAGTTAAATAAACTATTCCCAAATGAAATGGTAACAACCGGAAAGTGGTACAACAAAATTCAGTGCGTTTTCTTGTTGGTAAAACAAGCCCCTACTCCCTCGCGTTGACCGTTTTTCAACTCCATTTTTATCCTATCACAAACTGGCGCTGGTTATACTTTAGTGGATAGGGTTGAAAATACAAAAGACCGAAAAAGTTTCACTCAGTCGCATGAAAACTAGGAAAAAAAAAGCAACACATACATACAGCGTCCGATACCTTTCGATGCGTGCTACAGTAAGCGATGGCGCTTTGTTGACTTTGCACACAGTTGATTTATTACGCAAAAAGTTGACTGTTTTATTTAGTTTTGACTTTGACTGTCAAATTTACTTCACTACGTGTTTCGTTTATGCATCGTCGAGCGGCAATGGCTGGCTGGTATGTGTCTTTTCCATCAGCTAGCATCGCACCGACCGGGGGCGTTGGGACAACGTTTGCAGTAAACATTTTCTCCACATTAAATACTGTTTCGGCCTCCATGTTTCGGGGTAGGCATATAATTGAATTTGGGACCGCTCATTTACATAAGCTTGCTGGTCCCGTGCTCGGCTTCGAGATAAATCAGAATCAGAACAAAGTTGTGCGAAAAGGAAAAAGTCAATCAGCTTGATGGTAGTTGAAATGCTTATACAAATACATATTTTGCAATCAACTCACATTAGATACACCAGCAGTAAGGTGTAAAAGGTACCTGAAATAGGTATGCGAACAAACAATCTAAAGTGTGCTGGAACATTTGCCAGACGCTTACCATAAACGGAAAAGTAAAGTTAAATATTTTTTTCATAAACTGTCAAACGCATCTGCCGCAGGAATGAATGTAGTAAGAAAACAAGGTCGATTAATTTGTTAAAATAGAGCAAAATGTTGTAAAGGAACTTGAGCGACAAAATTAAATCTAATGAACTCGAATGCTGAACAACTTGCGTCATGATTTCAACCGAATAATGGTGAGCAATTTAGGTGAGCAGGTCCGATGGATGGGCATCATTAACGTGACTACATGGGCGATTTGGTCGCACCTCCCCGTAAGGAGTCATTCGTGTCATTATCCGGTCCGCCTGATGAATGTTTATCGCAGATGATACTCATCGTCATGCAGTTGGGGTAGAATTTTGACAAGCAGCCGTTACAGCGGACGCAACATGTTGAGATGAGCATGACAATGCGTTATTAGCATACGCCTACGTCGTTTTATTCGTACTTGTATATGGGTAGCAGGCGGTAGGATATTGCCAGAGTAATTGAACTAGACAACCTAGCAACCTAGGGCTGGCGAAGAGGAGGATAAATACTTATGTCAATTATCATTCAGGATGCATTTGAATCAGGAAAAAATGAAGTCACACCTAATTAAGTTACAGTTATAAATTGTACCAATAGTATAAACGATATAATTGAACAAAAAGTTTCCTAAAAATATTGATTTTTTTACACACTAGCGTGTTGAAATGAGTTCACACATTTTCTAATGAGTTTATTTTTTCACGAAAGAAATAAAAAAGCAGCTGCAGACAATACTCACTTGTTGTAAAGCACGATATCCGGTAGCCAGATGTGTTCGGAAGGCACGTACAGCTCGGTTACACCACCGTACTCGGCAGGATCCCATTTGAATTTGTGATCTTGCCATTCCTAATGAAAAAGATGAAGTTAACAAAAAATATTGTAACATAATGAAAAACGACTGCGTTCCTGCATGATTTGAAAATGCCGCTATACAAATTCATGTTTAGAATTTTATGATTTAAGACGTTAATACATTCAGCACAATAATACACAATAATCAAAACGGAGGTTACAACACCAGTGTTGGTTATTAAAAAAATTTCAATTTAAAATTTTCCAAAAGCCGTTCTGCACTCTAGTGTATCCGTGTTCGACCAAAAGTAAGTTATTTACTGGCAATTGTAAAAATATTTTGTCATAACACAATTTTAAAGTGCTAAAATGACCTCTACTGTAATGGCCATACGCCATACGGGCACGACGTTCACTGGATGGGTTTTCGAGTAAGTGGGATGCTGTTCGCTCCATCAGAATGTTGTTACACACCGTCGCTCGATGAGAATCATTAGCAGCAGACACGATGAACACAAACCCCACGACCGGTGGTGATCTGGTTTGCTTGTCAAGCAGATATCAGAGAGATTTGTATCGTGTGTGTAGTTTTTTTTGTTCGTTAGTAGCACCCAGATCGACTTGAAATGGTGCGAACATTTGCAAATGAAGGTTTCGTTTTGATGTTATTTTGTCTTTGTTTTGTCTCCCACTCGTAGTCGAGCACATACAGAATCCTACAAACCTTTCTAGTTGTTGCTGGTCTGGTTAATGGTTGTCAGTATGCCGCTGACACGCTGACACTGAAGCTTGGTTGACAAAAAAAATTCATCGCTTCCGAAAAACGGCGTACAGAGAAAGGTAGTGTTGAAAAATTTCGTCTCCATGTGTATTCTGTCACCGTGCAAGCTTTACAGGAATGTGTTTGGTGCGTACCATGGATGCTGTGGCACATTCGTACGCTTCACCATACCCCAGCACGTATGTTTTTGGCGAAAATTGTATGAACCGGTTGCACTACCGACCTTGTTGTGTAGTGCCTTTTTTTTTAAAGAAAAAGTGCTTATACTTCTGCTGTTGTGCCGCTCTAGCATCACCACAAATTGGGCAGCCGTGATGGTTCCATTTGGTGGATGGAAAACACTTACCGTACGTGTGCGAGTGGATGATATCAACCGTAGGAGGCAAAGGACGTACCTCACCTATTAAGGGAGCGAAACACCCAACTTGGATTGAAGGGGCATTTGTTTGCACAGGTCTTTTTAATTTGGTTAATGAACGTGATTAGAGACCGAAAAGCTGCTGGACAAACTGCCCTAAAATGTGTCGGTACTTTTCAGGTGAGCTATTTGTGATGAGCAAATTTGCCGCTAATCGAAAGTTATCATTTGATTCTGTGGATTCCAGAGTAGCTACAGAGCTTCTTATCAACGATAAGTTGCAAGCTGTAAATTGCTATAAATTGGAATATCATTTACTAAACAAGATGAAGTTGGTTTACTGGTCATGTGGACATTATGCGCACCTAATGCTATACAATGTTAATTGTCTGTTTTAATTGGGATTTCATATTTTTTAATGTAAAGATTGTAAAGCATTTTTCATGTGAAGTGGGAGTTTATAGTTCATACATTTCTGCTAAACATATAATCTAAAAATAATCGTTTTTGTTTGCTCCTTGAAGGCAACGTTAAGAAATCCAGTAGCTTTTCCACTACCTAATGCTACCTAAAACGCATTTTAGGGAAGGCTGTATGTTTGTTGAAATTAATTTATTATGTTTATTATTCGATTTTGATTCAATTTTTTCATATCCAATGCTGTGACTCGATTAGTAAGTTTCATCATTGTAATCCCTAGCTTTATTGAACATTTTTACAGCTTGCTTTCCATTAACATTAATTTTGCATGTACGACTTAACAAAGAGACATTGTTTTAGACTGATGGGGAAGGAAGGACGATGCGATGATTTCTTTAAGATTTACAAAAAAATGTATTACAAGCTAAAGTGTGCTGCAAGGATAAGTTTTATGTAAATAACTTAGATGAAATTTCCCCATAAATAGTTCTCTCAAAAACTAAAATAATAACACCGCTCAGAAAAGTCGTATTATTTGGAAAAGAGTAAAATGTTTACTACCAGCACAGATGAAGAAAGATTCCTCGATCGATAAGGATATTTTTAGATTCGTTTGAGTAATTTTGGCACGCAATAAGAAAAAAGCCGTTGTTAGACAATCCATAATAACGTGCTATTGACTTTTGTTACTTACGTGTTCGAGCCAAATGTTGGTGGTCAAGATTTGGTCTTTCAAGTTCTAGAAAGAAAAGAAAGAAAATGAGAAAACCATTAAAAATGTGTTGTAGCGTTGGAGGGCATCCAAAGCCCAAGCTGGGGATGGAGTACTCTGGAGCGGAATTCGTTTTATGTTCTCATAGGCTAGCTCAAGTGCAAGATTAAACCCATAACCGTTGGAGATGCCTATGACATGGATCGATTATAGTGTCCTGCAATGAAATAAATGTCAGCGCTGGTGCAATTGATCCACTTTGTGCTATCGCCGGCTGCATCGTGGCTACTGTTCAGATCCGTTGGTTTTATCCTCGGTTTCCGGTGCACCACATTTCAGCTTTCCGGGATAGCTGCAGTAAATTTGATCTGGTTTGATAAAGCAATTTGAAGAAAAGAAAATGCTACCCATCGCTGTCCGGCACAGCGATCGCAAAAACGCGACGACCATCGCAGAGCGGTGACGGACGGAATTATATTTCCTCAATTTGATTGTAAAAGATAGCAACCGTGCAGGAGGGTGGATCTGGTGCGGTGCACTATGCACGATGCACCTCTCGGATTACCGATCCATCCGTTTTTGTAGCGCTTCGTGTCGCCTTGCAGGATGGATCAGCTTGGGTGGGTGGATAGAATTTCATTTCCCGAGCAGCATCACGGTCGAGGCAAAGCCGTAGCATATCTGTTTATCCCATCACGGTTTGCCCGACCGAAAGCACTTTGGCATTAGAAAAGTCCTCGGCTATGGATGCAGTTATTTTCACTGCTCGTTATTTCAAGCCGTGCCGTGTGATCCATGTTCCCATGCTCTCGTTCGAGAGTGTATGCATGCATAATGGGACGGTGATTTTCAGCGTTGACGTACGCTTTGCTTTGCAGGGCTCCGGCTCCTAGGACGCTGCGCGGGTGTGCCGGTCCGGGCGGTAATCGGGCAACAAGAATTTACTTATGCATCAGCGGTTCTGGAGCAATCTTCCCGCGTACCTACAGCACCATCTACGGCCGAAGCCTCCGCAAATCTGTGGTGAGGAAAGATCGAGCTGAATGCATGATAACAGGGAGTGTGCTTGAATACTGGTATACTGGTAAGTGCTGAACGGAACAGATCACGCCAAGCCTGAGCCGTAGTAGAGGCACAGAGCGGACCAGCTTGAAAGACCGCTCGGGACAGTGAGGAGATATTATCTTTACTTAAAAACGTACCCCGGGACATACGACAGTATCCGGATAAGCGATGTCAGGGGATGGTTGATTTAAATTAAATTTTAGATTTTCTCCCTCAATGGAGCTCCCATCATGGTACGAAATTTTATCGCAGCTTTGCTTGTAGGGTGTGCGAGTACAAGACTGTTTGGAAAAATGCTTAACGTACGAAACACGAACTCGCGTTTGCCAACACCATCGAATGGTGCAAACCAGGGAATCCGTCTCATTTCCGGTTGCTGGTCTTTTAATACGATTTCGGAGGAATGATGAATGTGAGCGACAACACACGCACAAACACACCAAAAACATGAACATGTAGCATGAAGAAAACATAAATGTATAAATTTAATTTAATTTGTTCATGCGATGCGATTCATTCTGAAAGCCCTCGTATATCGCATGATTGATTATGCATTTAATGTTGAACAGCACAGTTAAACGCAATTTATTTGCAGAGAGAACAAGAGAGAGTATCTTTCTAAAGATTTTTTTCCAATCAAGTGTAGTGCTGCAGCATCATCTAACATGATGATGAAGTTAGTTTACGATTTTAAAACATGCTTATTCGATAAAGTAATAAAAGCATGGTTACCACCTCTTATAGTCAGTGATAAGCCCAGAATAACAGCCCAGATAGCCCTTAATTGCCCAGATAGCTCACTTTGTTGTTGTACAAAAAGCCTTAATTTGTTTAAAACATGCTTATTTGCACAAAAGCAAACAATCATACCTAGATACTCGTGAAAGATACCTTCATTTGACTAAATATGTGATTTGGAATAACTTTCATTCTACATGTAAATGAATTCCAAAACCAGTTGGTGAGATAAATTATGACCATTCCAAGAGATCAATCCTTTAAGTATTAAAATAATTATTTACTCCTGTAAAGTATGTAGAAATGGCAGAGAAATTTGTATTTTCCTTATCGTATTTCTTGGTGACTTAGAAGGAACTACAATTAGAAAGTGAAATTCATTAGTTAATTTCGGAACCTGATCCTTAAAAGTTTCAGTACCAAACCTAAAACCGAGATAATTACCTCTCTGCGTAAAGTGATTGCGCAAAGATCGGCAAGATTTGTGCCTTTCTTTTCCCACATTGGTTACTTGTAGTGAGAGCGAACGAGAAACAGGATCGAAGCCTCTCTTGGATATCAAACTTCATCAGCCTGATATGGCTGGCATCAGTATATGTACAATCATTGAAATTTAGTATTCAATAATGCGTTGGATTAATATTGGATAGGATTAGGAAGAATTCAAATGATAAATTCTTTTTAATTTTGCATATTAAAATTAAATCATAATAAAATTTATGCTTCAGTGTTTTGTAGATACGAATATTGCAAATTTGTTCAGAAATAAGTAACATTAGAAAAAAAAACAAAGAACAAAAGCTTAAAATTGAAACAAAGGAAAGTAAACATTATCGTTAGGGTTAATCTAACGTTGAAATGCTTTTGATTAGTTAGTATACTTAGATAATATTAGAAAATTTCATACGCATGCGCGTGTTGCTGGATATTTCCATTTATATTGTTGTTTGATTGTTTCCATTAATCAATTTATACAGTGGATTGTAGATTTTAAATTTTCAATTTAAATCAAACATTTTATTCTTACAAAAAAAAGTTTTTGTGAAGCTTGATGCATATTGTTGGTGTTGAACTTAGTTATAATTTGAATATCATTAAGAAGCTGTGATGCCTTTATGTTTGTTTTTACAAAAATTGGAATGAACATATTTTTTCATTCAATAGTTCATTGAGAAAGCGTAGTTAGGCTATTATTGCACTTGTTTTCATGCTGTGACAGAAGTAAATTACTACGATATAAAGTAAACATAAGCTTCCACTGATCTTCTACTTACCAGATCAATCAGCTGTGATAAGCGCAAGCCAAGTTTGACCAAAACGGTATCGGTGTTGTTACTAACGGGTCTTATCAGTCGATTGTAATTGCTCAGCAGATCATCGTACAGCCGTTTCGCGTCCGGATTGGCCCACACACTGCCGATGACCATGCATAGCAGCACTATTCCTATCGCCATCCACCGATCCGTGAGTGTGCGTCCGAAATTGGACATCGTACCCATTGTATTCGTCTCTTTGCACTACTAGTCGCACCGTGTTTCAAACTTCCGGCGGCGCGCACGGTGATTGTTAAATGGTGTGGAATCACCAAAGCTTTTACACTTACGCCACCCCGTTCAATGTGTTTATTAAAAGCCCGCACCAATCACTAATGGTACAGGAAGTACCCGTCACCACCGGGCATACCTCGCCGCAGCCACTGGCAATAGCACGCGATTGGAAACCGTATCAGCTAGCACAGAGCAACACCGGCTGGTCAACACTGGCATCCTTGGTTCGGTTCACGGAATTCTGCTCCACCGGACGATTTACTTTGCCGTCGGTTCATCTGTCAGCTTTCCTCGATGCCCTGCCCTTTGTCAGTGAACAAAAAATAAAAATAAAAACACAATCCGTTCTCGCTCTCCGTTTGACACTTTGCTGAGGAAGGAGAAACAAACACAGCGAGTCGATGTTTAGGCAAAGGATGCTCCAACGGGATGCTTTGGCGGATGATATTCGAGCCGTCGATTAAAAGGCACGGACACGGTTGAAAATGTTTTACTCGCGGGAAACTATTCTGCCACTACCAAACCGGAACACCGTGGTCAATAGGCGGTGGCCGTAAATACGTCAATTCGACGATAAAACTAGCCACAATTCGGGAAGCACACACGTCCGCAGACGTTTTCTTCGTTCGGCAATTGACGTTTTGCTCATCGAGTCGTCGTCGTCCGCTAGAGGCGCACCAGTCGGAGGTTGGCTATGTGCTTATGTGTGTATGTGTGTGTGTGTGTCGCCATTGTGGCTTCGTGGGGAGAGAGCGCAAAAAGCGTTGCGAAAACGGCTCCACACCCTACAATCGTACCAGGGTTCTTGTCAACTTTGGGCGATTTTGAGCGAGAGGAGAACCCAAAGACTCTCGCAGCATCTTCCGGCAGGATACTGTTGCATGGCGCTACCCTGGTAGAGATGCTGGGTTTATTTTTTTTTTTTGTTTCCCATCCCTAAATGTGCTCTCAACGGTTCGCTTGTGTGCGCATGCGTGCGCTTTCCACCGAGGAGTGTTCCGAACGCGTTTTGACAGAACGAAGGGAGGCTTCATTCTCACGCACAGGGCTGTGGCTGGTTTTGAGAAGAATCTGTTTGAGATTGTTGTCCCGATGAGCTTTCTCTTCTCACTGGATTACCGAAACGTATGCTCATCTCACGCTGATCGCGCTGAACATTTTATCCCGCTAGTGAGTTTGATTCGTTTGTCGTCGTCGTTGGATACACTGACTCGGCTTGCCTGGATTAGCCCACGGGGCCAAGCTTCTTTTTTTTTCTCTCGCTTTTGTACGATGACGTTGGAATGTGCGAGTGGTTCTTGGAAAAAACTTTTCCATCCCGTTGTGAGGAATTTCGTAGCAGCAACGGGGCGCGCACACACGCTTACCCATCGAGTTGCTCTATTTCTCGCTCCTTCTGCCACGTGTTACACACTCGCGGTAACACGACATGGGCGCGTACAGGATTCAAGCATTTCACGGTGACGCTCGAAAGGTGATTCAACGAGCAAATGGGTTGCCTCCCTGTAAGCACGCGTCACCGTCAGTTAATTTATTGTCGGTGTGGAAGAAAGGCTAGAGAATGTCACACGGCGCAAAAAAAGTTACAGGCTTCGATTGCACGAGGAAACTCGTACGACGGAACCGGATGCCACTTGGTCGAGAGCTGGCAAGCTTACCGGCGAGCTGAAATGAAGTCAGACCGTGCAGCGTACCTAGAACAGTTGGTGAAGGAAAAGTAAAGAACTGGCGAGACCCCCGTGCATGGCGGAAATGAATGCAACCACCATGCGAGTGTTACATAATACTGGCTAAATGACTTCCGACAGGCTATGTGTTTGCTCGTGGGGCAATCGGTAGGCCAGCGGGAATGATTCCGGTTCCGGTTGGCTGATGCAGGTTAGGTTTCTTACAAAGCGTTTATTTCTTATTTCTTTCGGCTGCCTCCCTTGCGTGTGAAAGTGTGTAATGGTGGGCTCCATCTCGCAATCTAATGCACAATTACCTCCGAACGTCGTATTGCGGTGACGTTTGATTTGAACGTTCGCTGCCAAACCGCCAAGCGGCCGCCGACGTGGACTACTTCCGCAGCAACGTAAAAATAAGGTTAGCAACGTTCTTGCCACTCTCGCTGGGACGTTCGTCCGCCAATTATTTGTTATTTGATGCAGCTGGAGGAGGATGGTGCTCGTCAGTGCAACCGTTCTCCGATCCAAATCCAAAGCGATTGTGTTAGGAAGTAACTGAGCGTGAATCGGCCTTCAAAATTGGCTCTTCTCGTTTCCACGCTTGGTCGCATCCTTCGGTCACTGTGCAGTACGAGTCGAAGCCGCTTAAAAAGTGTCAACAGCTGACGCTTAATGGCACCGGACCCTCGGGGTGCCGGATGACGGATGAAAGTGTGAAACCAGTGGGGCCCGGGTGACGGGGCACAGGGGAGTGGACGGGCCAGGAAGGAAAACTTTTGTAAATAAAGTGTAGCGAAAATTAATGGCTAGCATCTGGTCCACGTGTAATGAGTATTTAATTGAGTCACCATGCCGGATGTCGTAGAAATGGTGAGAAATTGTTCACCATTTCCACGCAGATTGTTCTGCGCGTTGGAAGCTGAGATCGAGCATGGCAGCGAAAGCTAGCGAACCATGGCACTTCCGCGTGGTGTTGGTCTGACAGCTAACGGATGGCTTTACAATGTTGCGAAACTTTGATCTGCGCTTCGTTGTAAGCCTAGCGTTGAACGTACAGTAAAGCGTCGCGATTCGCTACATACAAGGCAAAAAGCGATTTGCTACATTGACAGTTCAGTACACAACTGAACTCAACGTGTCAACGTGGTTTTATACGTCGATTGGAACAAGATCATGGCTTGAAAAAAATCGAATAACAATAAATATAATAAGTTTACAGATGCATGTTCAGCAGTTATAATTTTAAAATCATGTTTAATACAAACTAAAAGAAGTCTGCATTAAAGAAGGCTTATCCGACCGTTGTTATAAATTAAACATGTGCTGGTGCTTGAGCTAGAATTTCAGTATTTCTGCTTGAAAATTCAACTTTACTTGGTTGCTCTATCAATGTTGGTGCAGTACACCACCATTTGTTTAAATTTTTGATTGATTTATGTATTATGTTCAGTTGTTAAAGTTACATTTTTACCGCCCAAATAACACGTAGATTTTGTGCTATAAATTGAAAGCATTGGAAGGAGCCTTTAAAAGCCTTTAGGAAGTGTCAGTTTTATTGCAAGTATATGGTGTCCATACCAACAGTGCGAAGTATGAGCGACACCTTGCTGAGATCTTTGAGTGGTCAGGGGTTGATAATGAGAGCATGACAGAATACATACCCTGGAGTACAGCTGTTCCCGTCAATGAGATTTGAAATGCAGTATGCAATATGATCCTTAGCTTAACTTTGAGTACAAACATAATCGTTACGGTGACCATTTGCATACAGCGTAAAGAGCATGGTCGCAATCGGTGGTGTGTAATAAAATCGCTTGTAAAACATAACCATAAACACCATATTAGTCGCATCGTTACAAATCAGTGGTTATTGGAGTCGAAACCGAATTATGGAGTACGAGAAAAAAGAAACAACCACATTGCAATCAAACGGCTCGCATTGGAGAGCTTTTGATTCTGTTATGCTAATGTCTGCATGAACTGGCCACGGTTCAGTTGATTCAGGGTTGATTCAGCGCAGCGGGGCGGTATTGTTTTCCCCGAGTGTGGGAAATGATTTCTGTCCTCGATGATAAATTAACATTGATTTTTTCACGAAAACAGCGCTGGTTGGCAGCGAGACAAATGAAGCAGCATTATTTGATATTCCGTCACGGTCGGCAAATATTGGAGCAGAGTGGAAACCAAGTTTAAAGTGTGTAATCACTCGAGTGGCGTAGCGAGTCATGGATCAGAAAAAGTATCAATGGTGCTGGGAATACTAATGTACCAAAGTATCCAGGAGTTTGCCAATATTCGCTCATGTTAAACATGCAATGGTTGATTCTCCGTAATTTGTTTAATTTTCTCTGTATCCGTCAGACATGTTGGTAAAATAGTTTTGGAAATTTCATCGTTTTGCCATCTTTTCTATGTTTGTAACCTTTCGAATATTCCGAGGCTCTAACGCTCCTTTCATTCATTTGACTGTTGTACAACTAACGGGTCTCAGTTTTTTTATACATGGTGTATAAATAATTCATCTTCAGTTTATGTCTACTGCTTATAAAATTAAATTAGAAGGCCAGAAAAAATGTAGTGCATGTTTTCATGAATGCAAAAACAAACTACATAAACAAAGAACATTATTGGGAACGTTTGGGGATAATGCTCACTCAGGGAAACCACCAAACAGCTGAGTTTACTGCAACTCAATTACTCACGAGGCTCCGGGCGATTGGATAAGCTTGGTTAATAAAATATTTGCAGCATTCTCCTCAACCCCGCACCTCGCAACGATCCTTGTGCGACCCTAGTAAGCGATGCCGGCGTGTGGTGCGACACTTCGGGATGCATTAAAACTCCGACGCATTCCTGCCTGGCCTGGCCGTTGCAGCGAATAGCGAACGCGGTTGGTGGAAACGTGAATTTAATTAAAATAAATCCCCGGAACGGATGACTTCTTTTTCGCGTGTACGAGCTCCACGGTGCCGTTTGAGCAGAGGCGAGCGGTTTCTTTTGTTTTTTCTTTTCCCCCGCTCGCGAAGATGCCATTTTGTCTCGCGTGCTTTACGTGCGCGTCGAGATGAGTGGAATGCGGCAATCGTTCACGCATGTTCCGTTCCGTCTACGTCTACGGAAAGGCGGACGATGGAGCGGCACCGGGAAACGGCATATGCTATTAATTATAATCTGTCCTTGTTAGTATTTCCGTTTGCCGTGCTTTAAAAAGCGAGAAAACAAGGGTACGTCAGTCGCGGTTTCTCGTGCTGGCAGTCGTTTAATGGACCGAGAAAGTGTAAGAGCAAATCTCAAAATTTAATTTAGATGTTAATGGAATTATTACCAGAAATGGCCAGTGGTGCCAGTGTCAGGTTGCCTAAGCGCCAGAGTGAAAAACTGTGATGTGGCTCTGTTTTATTACTAGCGAGGTAATGAAATTAAATCGTTAAAGAAAAATGCGTTAAGCGTACGGTTGTTTGAATTCTGGCATGTACTTTATGTGTATAAGAAAAACGCTGCTTTTCGTGCCCAACGAAACAGGTTTAATTTTCAAGTGGACTTGGGTGCATTTTTCGCATGCTCAACTGAAAGTATCGCTTCCATTTTGCTCCGAACAACATTCATTCACAGCACGTATCCAATACGTATCGAACCGTTCCCACCGTAAATGGGATGTTTCGCTTAAAATCTGTATATAATGTGTTTCCGTTCTTTAGCACCGTGCATTTCGTGCGGTGCGCAGTTTTTCGCACCCAGCTGAAAGTGGAAACCTTTCCTGGCAATTTTTATTTTTTAAACATCTGCCCTTTTTGCCAGCCCGGCCACGAGCTGGCTGGGAGTATACACGAAAGCGTACAGTTTGGCTGGGGTGAAAATGTGACGAAACATCGCAAAAAATGAAAACAAAACTGTTTGCTATTGAAGGAATATTGTCGCTGGAAGCGATAACCTTAGCGAAAATAAAAGCGAACATCCTTTACCGTACGAGTTTTACGAGTTTTTCGATAGCTCGGACAAAGTGATCGAAGTGCGGGTGTTGGGATGTTCGCTCTATGCCTTCCCAGCACGCTCTACTGTTTCTGTTCCCACGGAGATGATCGGGTGCAAAACAACAACAACAACAGCAACAAAAACTTACGGATGAACGAAGGCAATCACTATATGCAGCACTTAGGAGCTGGAAAATGAATGAGACTGGAAAAATTCACCGGAAGCATCCAAAGATAATGATGAAAACGTGCCTATGGTTTTGCTCGCGGGCACCCAGCGTGTTAGACGCCACCGTATCCGGCCCAATAGTGCATGATAAAGACGTTCGGTTTGCGTCCCGTAGAGATCTGGGGCAATAAGTTTTGGCGAACACGCAACGTTCATTAATAGAATTGCATGTGAGCTTGAGCAACCATGAAGGGTTATTTTTCTAGCACCGACACAAGGATAGGTGTTTTTAATTACATAACGTTGTATAAACGTATAATAACGTTTGTGCAACAACAAATGTTGAGTTTTCAAATATAAAATTAGCTAAGAATAATCTTCAAGCGAGTTTTCAGTGAGTCAACGATGGTTGAAAATGGTGTTTTCCATCAAGCAAACTTTTTATTATAAATTTGTTTGCATTCCGAACAACTGTGGAGAGTAGACCAGGAGAGGAAAACAAACGTACACGCGTAAGGAAAACAGCAACAGCGTATTATGAGCAACAAGCAACCACGTGGAAATCCCGCATAGTGTTGAGTATGTATAGAGAGAGAGAGATACAACACATATAAGGACGGCGCTGCAGCATTCTGGCCTTAAGCCACACGCCTTTGATTCTAGGTAAAGCTTATCACCATGGTTGCTCAAAACAGAAAAATGAGCTACACTGACTTCATGGCGAAGATAAAACGAGTTGTACGAAAAAAGTATTGCAAATATTAAATTTGTTTGTTTTGGAATACAAAAAAAAATCAAACCAACTAACATGCAAAAACATCAATACATTCCACCCCCAAAAGACAACAGCGGCGAACGGCTCCAATCAGAAACGGTATGAGAGCTGGCTGTTTGATTGTACGTGCGGTACAGCGTACAGAACCGCCGGGAAGGACAACGACAAATCCCCATGCGGGTGGATGAAAGATAAGGATGGAGGAAAAATTTACGTCCAACCGTTTGGAAATTTGTTTAGCCTCACAATATGGGGGATGTTTGTTTGTGCAACAAAAACAAAAAAAAAACAGGATGAAAAGAATAAAAATAAAAGTTATACAACTGGAATGAAATGGATGGCCGCGTATGGCCTAATGGTTGAATTGGGCGAACTACACGAAACTTCAGCCAAACCGTCGAAGTACGGATGAAAGGATTTCCGCACTCGCCAACCGCTTCTAGTGGATTGGAAATGTTTAAAAAATACGATATGAAAAAGTATCCGAAACTGAAAGATATTATTGTGTTGCGTGTAAAAAAATAAATATTCAATACGCACAATAGACACACACTACGCAAATGGATGCTCACATGAACACGGCAATAAGCAACGATCGATAAGAAGCCGAACGCTGTGAAACTCGCTCAATACGGCGAGGGGTGACACCGGGTGATACCGATGCCAAATGCTGTGCTGTTTGTTGATTTGCGGCACGAAGCTTTTTGTTAAATTTACCTCCCAAATTAACTTTCGTCAGTTGCTCCCTTCCGTTGCAAAACACACGAAGTAGGCAACGAATCGAAGGCACGCAGCAGGCTACGGACCATATCGCACTGACGCTCGTTGATGGCCATTTTGCGGCGAGAAACATTTCGTTTTTCGGAGCAAGATGAGAATATTTTTTTTCAAAACCTACAAATAATATCATGAGTATGCCGAGTTTCCTCAAAACAAAAAAGCCTCATGCGCAGTTGTTCGAACCGAAGGATTTGCTTAAGGCTCGCCGCACTGTCAGACGACCATTTATCGACACCTTACGCTATCGTTCGCCGTTGGGTTGACGTTACTCCGTTCCGTTGGTTATTGCATCGATTCGTAAATGCTGATCACGCAACAGTCGACAGTACAGTTTTGCATACCGAATTGTGAAGCTCGGCAGTTTCGACAAGGAACCGCCGAGCTGCTCGTTACGGGAAGAAAGTTCCGACTGGCCCATGCCAGTTCAGCGCCATTCACTTACGTCACTGTCGTGGTTCGGTTTGTCTGGTGAGAAGCCGTCAGTCAGTCGTCTTAGCAAAGCTATCGTTGCCGTTGAGCTGCTCCACTGAACGTATCCCTTTACTCGACCTGATGGTGCCTGATGTGATTTAATGGGATTTGGAAAATTAATCGTACTGGTTTCGTTAGTTCATTCGTTTACTCGTTGGTTCGGTCTTCTCTTCGCTCGCCGTCACACATCGATGCGCGTGGCATTTTCTGACTTTTATTAATTAGCCACCACAGGAGCGGAATGTAGTGGAGGGGTTGTGTTTGTCGAGCATGAGCAATCACTCAGGAGATTGAGGGATGAAATAATGAAATATTTTCCACAGCATTTAGTTGCTCGAGCAACTGGAGAACAGCGTTTTGTACAGTGGGTAAAGATTTGGGACGATCGATTATGGCAAACCTTATTTACCACACGCCCTGGATTATTTCATTAAAAAAAATAATATAAATATATATATAACAGTTACGAGTTACAGTTAAATAAACAGTTACGAGTGCTGCCTAAACATCTTTTGATTCTGATATTCACGAAATGCTTGATTATCACGATCACTTCAAACGCCTAGCTCGTTCGTAACTGTTTACACTGGAAACAGGTTTTCTGTTCCGTACTTGAAAAAAACCCGTCCTTTTTATGTAACTCAGATTCTCAAAGCCTCGCTCGTAACATCGAAAGTCTGAACCTGATTTACGATTCCGCAGATTAAAAGCTAATCCAATTGTAAAAGTTTTGCTCCATGTCGCCTACTACGCGCGTTTGTCCGCAAGCTTCCTGAACCCTGGGCGTGTGGTTTGGTGTTTCCCGGAAAACCAACACCTTTACACTGGCGGTTCCACCGGTTGGCTGCTTCCACCCACGTAAATAATGCAAAGATAAAACTTAAAACTTTCCCGGAAAACTCCGTTTCGCATGGTAGTGCGCTGGTAGTTCATGTAAGAATTTAAGAGGTGGATTTTATCCAAAGTAGGTTCCGATTCGAGGGGCGTCTTAGCCAAGCGAGCCATTCTTATTGGTGCGATCGAATCAAGTGCAATTGCAGGATGAACATTTTATGTACACTGTCAGTTGTGTATATGTGATTGTATTTGGAAAACTATTTAAGGCCCATTTGGAGTAAAAAAAAACTTTTCGAATTTTAGTTTAGATTCCAGATAGAATGATCAAGCCGTGATGAACCAAATTCGCAAACAAGGTTCTAATAAATTGGTTAATAAAACCCAATTGTAATGCATATTATGGGTATTAAAATTATCAATTAGTATGTTTAACGTACGTTTTTCAAGAGTTTAGTAGAGTAACGTAGTAACGTTTAGTAACTATAGTTCTCTAGTTTTCTGTACGTCACTTTCATTTCGTTTAAGCAAACCAAAGGTATTTAGTAACATGTTGGTATTTGATTGAGGGTTGTTCTTTTCACGCGTGTAAAAAAAAATCAATTAAATATATGGTGACATATTGTAAAAAATTTACAACATTTCACCAAAATTATTAATCCATTTTTTACATAAACAAAATAAATGCTAGGGTTGGCTTCCTTGCAAGAATAACAAGTCATGATGACGCTGTTTATTGATAGATAATATTATATATTCCAAGAATACCAATAAACTTATAACATATATTTTAATCCTTGGAATTGAATAACCACGCATACGTTACATCCAACATTAGATTCTTACTTTCCGTTTGAACATGAACTTATCGATAGGAATCGTTTGCATACACAAAAATAACACTTTCTATGCTTTTTCGGGCGTCGTAAACTTGGGTTAAATTTCCTTGGAAGTAAATTCAATTTATCGAATGGAACTGACGGTAAACTTTCGGGGAGAAAAGCCCACCGAAATCGTGGTACGTTCGATAACTGTGCGACAAAAACTAGCGTGCAGTTTGCTAATGGATCAGGATGGAAGTTTACATACGAGAACAAGTTTTGGTGAAAACATAGAGATGAAGTATTTAAAAAAAAAATCACTCCTCTTATACGAAGCAATGGGCGTTGCATGAAACACAGCTAGCGAGAAAATTGTATCGTTTGTAATGAGATGAGTTTTTTCGTAAGGCTGTGGCTTTTATGCGTCGTACGGCAAACGCGAGCCTTGTTGTTTTCAGGATACGAAACAAAATCTTCAACGTTCTGAAGCGTGTTTTGCGTGCCCTGCACAAGGGATTGAGCCGCTGAGCTTACGGAGAAACGTTCAGAGCCTCGGCAGCTCGCTACTTTTCTTTGAGAAAAAAAAAACAAAAAATCACGTTCAAGACGTAATGGACGGTGGGGAAGATTTTCCCGGTACGTTTAGAATGACTGAGGAGAAACGAAGGAGGTCATGTGACTTACTTCGAACTGGCCATTTTTGTTTCATGCTGATAGCGGAAAGGTGACTATATCCATTTCTCCTGGGGCGTCCACCGGTCGGTCGTTGGTATGTTTCCATCAGAGAGCTATATCGCGCAAATACGGAGCATCTGCAGTGCGAAAATGAGTCTTATCAGAGTAGCTTCTGGGATCAGACGAGTTTCTGCCAAAGGGAGTGTGATGTTTTTTTTTTATCGTCCACACAAGTTCGTTTTGTGTATAGAAATAAAAAGGCGTTGAAAGGTGAACTTTTTAAAGCTCTCCCCACCCGTTTACTGCCACTGGAGCTGTTCATTGTTCCACAGCTAAAAGTTTGTTTTATTGTTCGCCTCCGTAACTGCAAATGCGTGGTCGCTTTTTTCCACCCATACGACGTCGAATCTGGAGAAACACGAGCCATACAAATGGAAATAGGGATCGCGACAGGAACGCTTTTTGCGATAGTTTTTTTTATTTTACAAAAAGGTTTTCTCACCGAAAGTGCTGCTTAACTCATACCCCTATCTCTCTTTCTCTCACATTATCTTCAGGTTTCTTTCCCTCTTACTCTGTGTTAGTTTTTTGTTACGCTATAATTTTCTCATCGGAAGCATTGTGTGACAAAAATAAAGCAAAACTGATGTTTAAATTGGAAATTAAAAGAACACGTTTTAACGAGCCGTTTGTTCAGAACGGTTCCAGATTGACGTAGAGCGTAGTTTCATTAGTCGTTTTGACACAAAAGTCAGTTTGTTTAGTGAATAATGGGTGGTTCGATGGGGATCTTTAAAAAGAAGGTTTTTTGTATCCTGGGCTAAAAGTATGGTAAGATTATTCACCGATGGAGAGTAATTTTTTATCCAAATCTTCAGCAAATCTTGTTTTAAGAAGCATTGAAATGGCATTAAAATGGCTCTAACGTGTTTTTATTGCATAAAAACACAAAGGTAACCGTTGCATTTCACAGTAAGATCATATGCACGATGCTCTGTTAAAATATGAAGCAAACTTTTTTATTATATGATGACTTACACGAAGTTACACACGTTAATCTGCGCCAAATAGCAAACGTTATGACATACCGTAGTCAAACATTCATTCAGCATCGTTAACCGCATTTTCGACTACCTTTCCTCCCGCACACAATCATTTCCCACTCGTGATCGGTTTTGTTTCTAGAAAACTCTCTCTATTGAGTTTACAGAGCCAGCTATCGAGAGAAGGTGCCTCTTTCGATGATAGTGGAATGGTTGTGTAACATTCCAATACGATTAACAGCGATGTGTTCATATCCTTTCGAAGTCAGTGGGATTGTGGTTAGAAAGTCTTTCAGCTGTTTGGTTCAACAATGTTCATCGAGCATTAGCACTCAACAGCGTAACTTTGTTGTTGGCTTTCGGAACAATCTCGATGCCAAGGTTAAGAACCAAGAGGTATACGAGTGCGGCAATACACGGAGCATGAAAACGATGATGATAACGGACACTAGCGGAAAGTGTAAATGAGATGCAAATATTATAGATTCCATTTTCGGTACTTTTGACGTACAAAATTGATAATTGTTGTGGCTATATGCGTTGATTTATGTTCTATGAACAAACATTTGCTCAGTGAAGTGTTTTTGGGGCAAATAATTATGATTGTGAAAGAAAATGTTTAGGATTATGATCTACACGTTATCTAATTATTGAGCAGAAAAAAACAACAGGTAAGGTAATCACTCCTCGCTCCAGGGAAGCACGGTCCAAATGAGTCCTATCGTAGGAAAGACCGTCGGCGCTGCCACTACACTGGGGATTTTTTTAAAATATCATGACATTAATTTTCTCCAAACGAGTTTTGCAAATTCATATTGCCATGATCTTAAGTAAATAAAATGTTCAAAAAGCTTTTTGAAATGAAACGTGCACACAGTAGGCAGAGATCGCCTAGTTCCCTGGCAAACAAAGTGAACCCCTAACCACACTCAAGGAAATGCATGTTTCGCCTTTACGAATGGGCAACGGTTGAAAAAGTTTAATAATATAGCAGTGACCACAAAGAACGGGGGCCTGCAGCGAAGAGGGCTCTACACAAGCATAATTCATATACGGCGACGGCGACCCACTCCAAAACCCGAGCAGTCACAAACGTAGAAGCCTTCGTTTGGTAGTGGTGAAATTTTAGTTCGTTTAGTTCGTTTAGTGGGTCGTGGGGAAATATATTTGCATCCTGAATTACGCCAAACAGCACGGCTATGAAAGTTCACGAGCCAAAAATGTCGTTGAAACAGCAAAAGAAATAGAAAAACTGTACCACCATGGAAAATAGTAAAAGTTTCATTTCTATCTCTCGTTTTTCCTTCCTACCCTTGTGCTGCTCTGACACGCTCGCTTTTTCTTTGCATGTATAAATTGAGAACCTGTACACGGATCACGAGAAGGCACCGTACGCGGAAACGGTACACTTTGAAGTGCATAGAGCGGATGAGTTTTTCGGGATTGTGAGGACCCACAAGCTTTACTCGATGATCTATAGCCAAGCAGAGATATGCGGATAACGGAAGGATGAATCTTGTTCGCGAGCTCGTGGTACGATGCTGGTGCCGTAACGCTGCAACTACACGCTGCAACCACACGCTGCACTTTCTCGACGGCATTTTTGCGTCTGGTGCGGGAAATGTAGATCTTACCATGGTTTTCCGTTTCCCAAAGCTGAGCTTTTTTCTTATCACTCTCGATCGTACCAAAGCGTAACAGCAGTGCGTTTCTTTCCGGCACAATGTATTATATCTATGTCTGTGTCGTTGCGGCGATTCGGAAGATATTGTTATCGGGACAGGTTTTCCCGACACTTGGTGTCCGTAGCCGTTCGTTGCCCGGTTTCTACCGCACTGGGGTGAAACATTCCGTGAATATTTCATAACTGTTAACAGTTGCCCTGGTACGCTACAGGTTTGCACCGACGAACGATCGGCATAAAGAAACGCGTATGGTGGAGCAGGTGTGGATGCCCAAGTGAGCTTTGTATGTGTGAGATGGCAATGGACATGAATTACAACAATTGCTTAAGGGATTGCTGGTGCGACTGTCAGGAAAAGCGTTCGTATGCTACCATCTGCTGTGATGCGTGATTCTTCAGGGATGTTTTACACTTTTACCCAACACTGGAAAGGAAATGTATCGAAAAACATTTACGTGAAGAAAACTAAGGTTGAGAATGTGTGCACATATGTTTTACGGAAAAGTTTCCCAGCCCATCATGGGCATTACTGTGCAATAAAGAAATCAAGATGGTACATCTTTAAAAATAAATTTAGCAGATTTAACTTTGTTTAAAAACAATGAAAAATACGTAGTGAGGATTCTTTGTGACCCAGCATGGATGTAGAACTTTTATGATAGAAACTGAAGGTAGAATTCGTTCACAAAATTATGCAGGTTTTAACATTTTCGCCACACATTATGTGTAAATAAAGAACACAAGCAGGATAGAAGGGTTCAAAGTTGATAAAAGCTAGGTCGAGCTTACTATTTTAATATTACTTTTTCTTATTTTTACATTTTGACTATACATTATTTATATTTCAATAATAGGTTGATCCATCCAATTTTAGTTGGTTTCCCAAAATATCGTTAAACAAAAGGTGTTCTCGATGCAGGTATTGAAAGATGTTATGATGTAACGATTATTGTATGTTATGAACGCAGCAAATTCGAAGCACAATAATTTACCTTGCAGCGCATTTTATGTTGGAGGTTGTAGTTTCAAACATATTTTAAAATAGATTCTTATGAGTACTACTGATCTATCAAACTGTTGGTCGTTGCAAAATTGATTCCATATTAATCTTACATGATCCGCTGCTGAATGCGTTCCTGTGCACACTTGACGCTGCGGCAATGATTTATTGTCCCGCTCACCTGTACTATTTCGAGATGTGACCATTAAGCAGCGAAACTGCGGTCACACTATCAATTGCACTACTCCACGGCAACACTCCGTTGGCCCCGTGTGGGGTTGCATCTATTAATCATGCTGCCACTCTGTTGCTTTTGGGCTTCCCTGTGCTATTCGATGTTTGGAGCTTTCGGTTTCCCCCACGGCTGACGAAAGAAAGCAATCCTAGACGTATACATTCTTCCAGCATGGAGTTTGCTTTGGTTGTTGTGTGCTTAAGTTAGCCTTCCGGTTCTTTCCTTGTTCGTAGCGTTCTCTTTCGTTGGATTCGTTCTCTCACTTCTATAAATGCCCGGAGACAGTGGCTAAGATTTTAACCGTTGTATCTCACCTCACACTGCAAGATGCTGATTCACACTTATTGTCGTCGTCATCTGGTGTCCATTCGCGTCCAGTTCACGCTAGTCATGGTGTTTCGCTAGTTCGCAGCGATGATGAAGATGTATCGCAAGAGCACAAGCATCCTCCCGAGTAGCCTTCCATGATTCGCTCCAGCTACGTCATCCAGCATCGATCACTGAGCCTAGAATAGACGAATCGTCTAGAGTGACTTTTGCTTTTGACACTTATTGGAATCGCTCTGCTGGACCCCAACCTTTTCACAATTTTCACTGTCTGACTCTTTTTTTTTCCTCTCTCATCCTCTTCCTCTCTCTTTCTATCCTAGCGGTTGGCATTATCTGGCGTAGCTGTTAGTATTTGCAATACATTGGCTTGTTTGGCTCGTTGAAAGTTGGAACACTCGTACTCAAAAGAGTTTTGGCAAGATCTGCAATGACTATTCCCTTTTCCAGCACGGAGCGTCTTCTGCGGTGCCAAAGTTTTGCTTAATCTGGAGTCGTTCAATCAACCCACTTGGCCAAGCGGTTTCTTATCGCGTTTTCCTTCGACGGCGCACCATCGAAAGGCGATATTGATTCAACTACTTTTAATTATCTGCATCGGTTCATTTCCTTTCGGGTGAAAGTTTTGCGTCCTGTTTCATTTCACGCGTCCCAGACGCCAGATCCATTTTTCCCGTTGACGGCAAAGAGCCATTTGAATTGTGAATCAGTTCGTGAAGCCACGGGTCGGCCACGTTTGCGTTTGCTGCTTATCTCGCTCGTACCGCTGCTTTGAAATATGAACTTTTGAATAACAGCAAAAACTTCACCAACACTTTTGTTTCTCGGATTTCGCGCCAGTAATTTCTGGCCGCAGTTTCTTACTCACCGCTTTTGCACGGTGTTTTGAATTACTTGCTGTTTGCTTTCTGCTGCTGCGTGCGGTAATGATGCCAGCGATCGCAGCTGCAAGATTGAGATTCGATAATTTTCACGCCGTGACCCTGTACGGAGGATCCACGCGGTTACGCCGGAACGGGGGCGTCCCGGTAGACCGGAAGCTTCGGGCGGATGTTGATGATGGTCAACAAATTCTCGTTAGCAGCCGGAGCTGATTTGAGCTTTGGGCCAAAGTTTGGCCCGATGAAAGATGAAGTTTTAATTCACTTTTCGCCTGACTGCCTGGTGCCGGTGTCAGTGTTGTCGGGAATCACCTGTCCGGAGTGCGTTTGACAGGCCAGATGGTGTCCGGAGCGAGTGTACGGGCGCTGGTAGGTGGATGGAATAAATTACTTTCCTGGTTCACTTTGTGCCATTTCTCGCACGAAGCATGGTTTTTAATCATCCGTCAGAGGAAGATGATGTTTGAAGATATTGTCAAAAGCCGTTTATTGATTGGTGATTTTTGCCAAAATACGACAGAAATAATAAAAAAAGTGTTCAACAAAGAGAAACAGAGAGAAAGAGAAGAAATAAATTACCATTTGATTTAAATTTGAAAAGGATTCCTCATGAATTGATTGTTTTTAATATCAATAGTACTTGCATGTAAAACGCTTCCAATGTAACACTTCCATTGCTTAATATTTTTTTCAAGAAGTATAATAAATTGTTATTCGATGTATCCTTGGAAACGAACGGACGAAGTGAATGAGTACAACATGCTAAATTGCTATCTGCTAAAATATTAAATTAAAAATTTGAAACAAAACTCACTGTCCATGCCAGAGTAATGGTTGTTCGTGTAACATTTATAAGTTTAACAACCCCTTTATTTATAAAGCTTAGAATATTTTATTTTTTTTTGTTTGGGAAAGCCTGAATAGCCTGATAGTGTTATTTACATTTGTCCATGATATTTTTTTAAAAATATGTATTGAACCATGGAATGTTTTTACTATTTTTGTTGAAATTGTTTAAAAGAATACAGTTAATTAAATATAAAATGCAATCATAAAAAGATGACCGAAATAAGCTCAGCTACGTTTACGAAACATTAAACACTTCACCAATTTCCATAAAATTGCAACCACCCCAAAACCCGTTTGTCCTTGACGCAGCTGTGATATAACGTGACCAGACTAAGGTGATTCGACTCGATGGTTGACTTTTCAGCACGGGATTTTGGGGCGTCCTAAGGGCAACTGCATACCTGCATACGTGCGCTGATCGTCTTTTGATCGATCGAACGAACGAACGCCACGAAAACTCAGCTTTTTGGTTTATCAATTTCCTCGAATGTATTTTTCATGCTGGTCAACGGTGCGGTGGGTCGAGAATTTCTAAACGAGTGCCGGTTGAGGAGAAGCGAAAAAGGAAAATAAAAATAAAATACAGAACCCCAACAAGCAAACGTTATTACTCTGCAACGTTTCATCGTTTACCCTGTATGCTATCGATGCTTGATAAAAGATGGTGCAAAGAGTGGAGTTTGAGAGGGAGAGGGGGGGACGGGGAGGGGAAGTGCCTTCTACCCGTGCTGGAATGAACGCGCCATACGTGTTTAAAAATGGTAGAAAACTACCCTGAGGTGAGCACATCATGAGTGTTCGATAGCAGCGCACCAGTAGTTTTCCATCGTTGGCCTTATGTCGTCTTTCATCCTGTTTTTTTTTCTATGTCTCTCTCTCTCTCTCCCTCTCTCTTTCTGTCCCGCTTTCACCGTGTACGAAGCGTCTTCTGTCTAGCTGTAGTATCCTTTTTTTGCAATAGGAAACGCGTGCCGGCGCCACAATGTTCGCAGTCTGTAAAACTTGTCGTTTGAACGATTTTTTTGTTGGTGCCCCGCTTGAAGTAATCGCGTGACCGGGTGGGGCAGTGAGTTTTTGATGATAAGGGATAAAGCGCAAAAGATGCCGTGGTAAAGTGCATGCCTGTATGCGCTTTAGACCAAGCGCATGCAACTCTTAAAACAGCAATCTTTAGCTTGTACCTCGTTTTGGCTATGGTTTTCTTTCGTGCCATTCGATTGGAGGCGGATTACAGGGGTCATGAGAAGTGTGCGTGTGTGTGTGTGTGTGTGTGTGCTTGTGTGAGAGGTACAAAGAGGGAAAAACTATTTAATCTAAGCGTGGATGTTTTTGTGAAGCATAAAAAAATGCTGGCTCTACGTTACATTCGCGTTGTTGGACGCGCATTGCTATACTAAGCTTCAGATCTGCCTGACACAGTACGACATCTCTAATACAGTTGACAGGGATTAACGTATGATACGGGGCTGGCCACAATCGTGCGCATCGCGTGTGACCCACTCCGGCAGCGCTGAGCGAAGAACAAAAAGCAAAACGCTGCAGGTTGATGCCTGCAAAGCGTCGGGAAATTTGTAAGAAAGCTGGCCAACAAAAAAAAAACACACACATCGCCCTGGCACGTAAACGGGCAGCAAACAAACCGTGCACCGTTGATGCCATTGCGGGCAGGGCAAGGTCTAGGACCTTGCCTGTCGGCCCTCTCGTAAGCTGATGGTATGCACACCGGCACCGCCCGAGTTCCTTCATTCTTACCGATTCGGCTCAGCTGCTAGCAGCAACAAAATTTACCGCGTTAGGTCCCAGAAGGTGGAAGTAAACACAAAACGCGAAACACGACTGAAAGAATGTGGCAGCATAAAAGCACTTCATAAGCAAGGAGCAATGAAAAGCACCAGAAATTGTTGGAGTGACGTTCCTTTCGTGTGGGCTAGTTGCAAAGAAAAGCGCTAGCAGCGAACGTGTGCGAAAGTTTCACTGGAGTTTTGTATTACTTGGGAGGTTCTTGCGTTTTTGTTGTTGTTGTTGTTGCTGCTCGCTGTGTATGTTTCGCTAGGTAGAAATACCCGTGTGAAAAGAAGCGGCATGCTTTACGCTTGGGTATAACAACCACAAGAGGAAAAAAATAGAATGGCTACGGGCGGTGAATTTTAGATGGGGAAGCGTTTCTGCGTTCTGCATAGGAGTGGGAAGCGAATGTAATGTTGGAAATGAGAGGGAGAGAGCGAACATGACGCTGTTTACGGAGTTCCAGGAAAAGCGCACTGAGGATATGTGCGAGTTTTCTCTGCTCTGGTACTGGTGCGGGCTTTAACGGGTCCGGCAAGCGAATAAAGTGATTTAGATTATCTTATACCATGGTGACATTTTTCTTGTCCAAAAGTGGTTTTATTTTGCTAACACACATTAAACGCTTTGCGTTCAAGAAAACCTTTCTTTTTCTAACTCTAGCACTCTAGCTTTCGCAGAAGAACCACAGCTGATGTGAGCGTCACAAAACTAGAACACCACTGTATTTGCTTTAAAGCGCGAGCATAACAGTATAAATAATACCTCACGGCAAACACAATGCATATTTCAAGTGTTATGCTCAAGAGCACCATCTGAATGGAACCGGTCACCATTCTGCAGGCTAACAGTAACAAAAAATTAAAAGCAAAGCGGAAAGGTGCACCATGTTGCACTGAAAGAGTTCCCCGGTAGCAAGTTGCCCTTCCAGCAAGGGGGAATGGCCCAGGTCATAAAAAAGAACCCAGAAATGATAACATTATGAGGCATTATTGCTGTTATAAACACGTACACTACATCATGCACGCCACTTTTCACTTCCGGTGGGGGATGGGGTGGTCTGTAGCCGGCCTGTTGCCGAATGTACCGCACCGGGAGTGGCACAGGCTGCGGTAGTCCCTAAGAGCCAGCCATTTCTTGCGTATTGCGAGCGCCGCCGACGTAAAAGTACGTCGATAAATGTGAGAGAAGCGGTGGGGCCGCTTGGCGGCAAAAAGTGTGTGTCATTTCGGTGGGATGGTGGATTACCAGCTCGCTTTGTTTCAATCTATTCTTACCGTTTCGTTCCACCCGACCACTGGCTGCAGGCGTCGATGGCGTGCGTTTAGTTACTTTTTTTCCGATGGGCTGTGGGTGTGTAAAAACGAGCTTTCCGGGTGCGTTTCTTTTGTTTGGAGACGTTTGACGGATTGCATATATCAGCAGCATTCGTAACGTTCTTTCTGCGCTCCTGTAGAACCTTCTAGTATAATGGCACCAGTAAGCCATGAAAAACGGAATGTTCGATTTGGTAGGGTGTGTTTTATGTACTGTATAACCTAAGGATGGGTGATTGAATGTTTCAAATTGTTTTTTTTTATTTAAACAAATGATTGTTACACTTTTTATTGAAAATTTTTTAAATACAGAAAGTGGAAAGTGTATTAAAATTCACGATTATTTAGTGTATTTTATTTCGGCCTTTAAATGTTGTAGCGAACGTTAACCAGGTGCCACTTTTCATATTATTTTTCTATTACGATAGTATTGGCTACGGAAAGGGAGCATGACGTCTGAATTGAGGGCATATTTAAAAAAGATAGATTTGATCCCATAATCATAAAACAGAAAGAGAAAAAATAGTATGCAGCAGAATTGAATTGAAGCCAGCGAACAGACGTGAATAATATCTCATATTATTCAGTGAGGTATCAACCGAAGCTGCTCGAATATTTTTGACATAATCGCAATTGAAGAAAAACCAGAAAAATTCCACATATCGGTAGGAAAAATAACACAGCATTTTCAATTATTATTTGGTTAATCTTTGAATTTGAAATTCATTGAAAATTACTTTGTATTTTTATTTTACTTTTCTGTTAGTACAAAGCACGTTAAAGTTGAGAGGGAAGTTAATGCTTAAGGAAAGGTTTAAAAAACTTCAGTTACAGGGTTTTCGACGATATAATTGACACGTTCAGCAGCGCTATTGAATCGTTCGAGCATACAATTGACATGTTCAGTGCGCTATTGATGTGTTCGGATGATTGTGTTGAATCGTTCAGCAGCGCTATTGACAGCTCATTTTTCCCCTCCCATCGTGGGATAGTTTTTTTCTCCGGAATATACAAATTTTAAAAAATAACCGTTACGACGCACGAAATGATGGTAGTTTTGTTGTTGTTAAAAGAATTTTAACGAAATTGTAATTAAAAATAGGGAAATTAGTAGAAAACTTGTGAAATGCGATAAAACTATCATCACGACGGGAGGGGAAAAATGAGTTGTCAATAGCGCTTCTGAACGATTCAACACAATCATCCGAACTCATCAATAGCGCACTGAACATGTCAATTGTATGCTCGAACGATTCAATAGCGCTGCTGAACGTGTCAATTATATCGTCGAAAACCCTGTATTACTAAGCTTTTCAGGCACAATTTTGCTCTCTGTAAATCTTAATAGAATAACACAATGCCTGTATTATCTGTTCAAAGTTTGTGAAGACGTATCAAATTATTAAGTCTTCCGTCGTGCAAAAGTTACCAGCAGTGTAGTTTTGGTTCCGACCGGGAGAGGGAGTATCCAGCCAGATCAACTCTTAGGCGGAACTTTTTTAAAAAATTCGGAGGATACACTGAGCAGTTTCCGACGAAGAATGAAATGATGTAAAAATTTAGGTATGATGCTTGTATCAGTCTCTTCTAGTCTTACAAAAGAACACTGTTACTATGAATTTGTGACTCTAGAAATGTACAGAGAATTGTGGAGTAAACGAAAGGAAAGATTTTTAGTAGGAATTGGTTATTCATTGCTTGAAAATTGTACCTTTAACCATCTTAATGTAAATTACAAAAAAAAAATGTTTTTCACATTTTTGTTAACCATTTTGACGATTTGTGATTTTGATTACGCAATCGGTGAAAGAAAGTAGCTCATTTTTTGGATTAATTCACTTATTTAACGATATGTTAGCAGGAGAAATACGTGTTTATGCTAATAGAGCAAAAATTAGACGTAGCAGAAAACACACATACTGTTACGTCGATTACCAATCGCACCGATAAAATCGCGTTATATCTAGAAATGAGTTTAAATTGCAGATGCCAAAACGTTAAATAAAAACTATATGAAAATGATCGGTTGGGCTCTTAAAGCTTACAGCTGCCCCGCTGCTCGTAGCTGCGAACTTAAATTTAATTGTGCATCTGTCTGCATATGATTACAGTAACGTTCGTTGGAATTGCTCACCCATCACGCCACGCAAATTAGTATGATTCTTAACAATCAACCAACCGACTCGTTCCACAGCAGCGCAGTAGAGCGGTAAAAGTTTTAATACAAATTTAGAAATGCCGAAAATTTTGCTCTAAAGCACCGTACGGACGCGACAGCTCGATACTGTACAGCTTGTACGGTATCGAAGAAAGCAGTCTTTGAGAAATGAAAAATAAAAACAAAATGTAAATTTTTACGATCACTGTTATTCGCAATGCATTATGGCAGCGTTTTCTCGCCTGCCCCTGTGAAGGCGTGTGAAGTTTTTCTGAATCTGCCAATGATCTTCCTCCCAGCATGGTGCGGTGTTTCTTTTTCTTTAATGAATGGAGAAATGCTTTTCGCAAACAGCGTAACAGCCCTGCACGATGTTCGCGTGTACAATTCCTTGCGCCAAGAAGCATTTATTTCTAATTTCCTACACCCAATTCCTGCCGCCCTTTTCTAGGGCACGTGGTGGAGCGGTACGCTCTTTAATGCGATTGCGATTGGGGAAGTTGTCGACTCGCTCGATCCTGCAGTCGGGGCTGATTCAACGAATTCCCCCCGCTACTAGAGCGGGGGCAGTGGTGTTATTCTTGTAATTAGAGCAACGAACCAGAGAGACCCACTAACACGTGCGTTATGGTCGTACCATCGTCAAGCGCGCCACTATCACCAAACGGCGTCGATAAAAGGACACGGTTTTCGTTGGCAGAAAGGGGAACCCGGATGAGTGAGTGGTTGGCACGGCAGCGGCCACTGTTTTGCACGAGATGTACGAGATCTGGTGCCAAAAGCGCAGCGCTATTCTGTAATGAAACCAAGGCACGAACTTTGCCCATAATGGTCCGATGGCCATTACAATCCACAAACATCGCCTTTCCGTTCAGCTGGCCAGCTGGGGTTGGCTCCTGGCTACCACGCATTCCTTCCCATGGGTTGCTTGGATGGTGCATACACTCGTGCTGTTCTCTCCTCTCAGGGTGTGTTTAGTTCGAGCTTTAACGTAGTACGCGTTTATACATGAAGTTTACTTTCTACATGAAGTTTTGGTGTCTGAACATCACAGAAGAGGAGGTTTAAAAGCGTACAGAGAGAGAGAGAGAGAGAGAGAGAGAGAGAGAGAAACGAAAAACCCTGTCCTATTCCTAGGACGGAAATTTGGATCAGGTCCAAGGGTCCGAGCGCGATTTCTAGAAATAAATTTTTTCCTTTCACCCTTTCTCGTTTCCTTCGTCACCATAGCTGGTGCGGGCCAGCATTCCATCGGTCACGAGACATGGTGAAACCTCCTTTATTCTTCCGGGCAACCACATCGCAATTTAACGGCGTTCAGCATAACCAGCCGAGAATCCAAGCCCCCCGGAATCTGGTTCCACCGGCTCAGCGAGAACGTGCATTGAGTTTTTAAAATAAACTCCATCCACCTCGACTGCCGGCTGGTGCTGGGTGCGGGATTCGTCCAGGAGGGCATGAAAGTGGTCGTATTTCATCCCGAAAGGCAAACTTTAATCGGTCGTCAGCGTAGAAATTCTCAACCAAAAATCTCATCTCCTACAATCGGTTCGCTTCGGTCCGCGGGCAAACGAGAAGTATGTACAGCTACTGCTGGCTATAATTCCAGGGCGGTTTCCACCTGATTCCCATGTGCATGAAATTGGTCGTAATAAAATTGTCACCAGCATGACCTGGCTCTGGACCTGCATTTGGAATGGTTGGAGGGAATGAGAAATGAAAGCAGGAGCGAGAAAGAGAGAGAGCAAGATTGGAACAATACCGAGCTTTTAAACGTGTAAGAATATGTGACGTCATGAGTGGTAGCAACCGCACCAAACTTTAACACCCCACGGTCGTTAAGAATTCTCCTTTGTAATATGATGAAAATGGCCATCCATGCCAACCGTGTGTGTGGCCTGTATTTACCGACTCGTTGGAGGCATTTCGGGACGGGCGTGGTTTCGGTTTGGCTTTCTGATGGTGAAAGTAAATTTATGGTGCTCAACGCAAAAACAAAACAAAAACCACCCATTTTCCCATGATGCCCGAAAACTTGTAATAATGCTGCTTAGCAAATGGACGGCGAAACAAACCGTAGATAAGCGAGAACAGCCCACCATCCGTGCAAAACCCGACGGGCTTCCCGGACCGACTGCGCTGGAATCCGCGTTTCCACTGTGTTGGTTGGCTTTCTAAAGCATGAAAGCTTGGCGCAATGTCAACACTAGTACAATATTGGTTCGTTGTATGATTTTGTTCGCTGCCCACCGGACACTGTGGGCCTGGCGGTCCAGCGAACACATTTTTGTTCACGAAATAAAGGTACAACTACGGTCTGCAAAGCGTGACAGTGTGAAGCCTGCATTTGGTTTCGGTATTAATTTTTTTTTTTAGTGAATCTCCACAGTGTTGGTGCATATTTTGCTAGATTTGAGCCGCTTGCTGAGTTTTTAAGGTAGATGATGACTGGCCCGGTGGGAAAATGCTACAAAGCTCACTAAATCATCATGCTAGACTGCTATAATTCTAGTATAATTTATTGCACACTCATTCATACAACGCGATCTCTTGGATTCTTTAAAACTAAACTAAACTTCTTTTAACACTTTTAGCTCGTTCACCCTTCCAGTTACGTTGTGTGCCGCTCGCAATCGAAAAAAGGGCTTTACAGCTGCGGGAGAGGTCAAACGACCACCTTTCCCTACGCGAAGGTATCTCTCGTGGGAAACGGCGGAAAAGTTAGTCGAATGCGACAGGAACAGTAGCATCGGTTGCGTATAATGGGCACATAATATTAGCGATCCACCGAAATAGGACACACCAGACGCAACGCTCCGGTACGGTCGGCGACAAATTATAGGCATAATTTATTGCGTTGTACTAGTCGTGCTGTAGAGGCGTGCATATACCGGATGAGATCGGCTGGGAATCATACTTCTAACGAGGACTGTGGTTGTTGTGACGTCAGAAAGGAAATATTGTCGAACAAACCTTGCCCAGCGGGGCAAGCGGGATAGTGCTCGGAGCAGTTTCGTCCCTGTTGCCCGTACAGTTGTGCTAGGTGGTATTCAGGATCCAGGCGATCCGATGGAGTTGGCCTGTTTGAGAATATAAAAAATATATAAATTGAAATTCAAAGAAAAATGTAGTTTTTATGAAAATAGAATACTACGAATACTGCACTGCGAAAACTGCAATACTGCATTGTCGGATTTTTAAGCAGTGAGTGTTCAGTTCATATTTTTCCTTCTGAGAATCATGAACTGCTGCGTAATGTTTTTTGTTAAAACAATGATATAATATAAACTTTTTTTAACCATTGATCTAGACTAACGTATATACTATAATTATTTTCTTGTGGTATAATAAAACTGATTCAACTTCTTTGGCGATAGGTTTCTTTGAAACGTGCGAAGAAGCATAATATTTTGTGTTGTTGTTAAGACTGTTTAGAAATCATTTGTATTTTCTCCGCCATAAGGTATACAAAGCCATTTGAAAAAGACTTTAAAATCTTCACACAAGCTACGGCTTCCTATCAATGTAAATGCTTGAATTGTATTCAACTGATATCTACAATCTCCTTGTTTATAAAAACGCAACAATAAGTGTTAATGTGATATCCATCTGTGCTCAACAATTTAAAAAAGTAGCTGCTCCAATCGGTCAACCTTTTGACAGAACTATGTCGAAAGATGAGTATGAAATGTACGCGATTTTTTTAAAACCAACACTAACATTGTCAATCCCTTCACGTATCGCACCGCATTTGATGCACCGTCACGATGCAATATCATCACCCGGGCATTTTAACCCTCAATCAACACCATCCAATTTAGCGAAAGCTACAATTCCGCCAAATGCGGTGCATCGAATCGTGCGATGACAAGCGTACAGCGACGATTGTTCGACAAACGATACTTGTCACACCCGGCCAGCAGTGCCAACAATGATTTCTTATTTCTTCAATCACTCACATTATTGCTCGCACGTGAGCGAACATTCTGCGAACACCGCTTGGTGCGATGAATTGATGTCCCACCGTGCGCGTCGATGGCTTCGCACTAGGTAAAACGGCTGCCTGGTTGGCTGGTACTTACGTGAAAATCACATCGATTATTTCGCCAATCAATCCGTTGTGTTTCAATGGCGTTTCAGCAACCTCGCAAACGGCCCGCAGCAGACAGGCTCGCCCATTACGACCCCATCGTACCATGCCCTTTTCGAGCAGCTCGAAAAACTGTCGCCGGCTCTGATCGACCGTCGGTTCCACACCTGACGGTGCCCCGGTGCCTGGGTTTGTGCTCAGGGCGCGATTTTTGAACACCGACTCCGCTTGTGGGTAGATGATTTGGGCCGGTATGCGATAATTGGCTTGCAGATTGCACGTGTTTACGATGGCGCGTGGCAATGGATGGTGGAAGCGTATTGGTACAATGAAACCGAGTACCATCTTCGCTACGCCTCCGTTGATGGGATAATTGAGCCAACGTTTCACCCGTTCTAGTCCTTCGCTGGCGACCAGAGGATCGATGTCTTCGTTTGCAACGGCATGCGCTAGGCTGACCGTGATGCTCAACAACACAATCGACAGGACCTTAACCGAAAGCTGCATTTCGGCTCCGGACTGCAATACGGACAGCACGTTCCGAGTGAGTTCTACACACTGCTGCAACTGTCCCCGTTGACATCCCAGCTCGTCCCAGAAGGTCGTAAGAAACGGATGAGTAAAAAGAAAAGCCCACCAAATCATCTTCTGCGCCAATTAGTTGTGTCAATAGACAACTACCGTGCGGCAGTAGCAGAACCGATTCGGTATCGTAACGGTATGATGTCAAAATTCGAATTGTGCCCTTCCGTGCGGATGCTTTCTCCAGTGGAGGCTTCCGATCATCTCGTAATCAGCTCGTAAGCGAGTCAACGACCGTTTGACTGAGGCGAGCGGTAGCGATTTCTTCCACGGCTCGGATAAACATCAACCAACAACGGTGGCAGCCATTAGGCGAACGATGTAGTGTAAATACGGTTTTTGTGTGCACGTAAGTGGAGTAAAATTGGGTAAATAAATAACTCGTCAAGTGTCCAACGGTAATAGCGAGAAGATCGATCAAGCACGCTGCCGTACCTTCGTTCTGTCGGAGAAAGTCAGTTTGAGCGAAGAAAAGAGCGCTGGTAGCTTGATGTTGCCTGTAAAGTGTCTTCTGCTTGATTTGAAGACAGCAACCAGAATTTTAATGATGACGCAGTAGGCCGTTTCATTGAGCACACTAGTCGAATGCGAAATTCGTAAAATTTTGGGTCACGGGGATCAAAAATAAATGGAATTCAATTTAATTTAAAAAATATACATTTTTATCTTCCTTTCTCTTAATCAAACTACAAGAAGCAACAGGCTGTTCAGCCTGATTTACCACCTGATTTACCACAGAACATTTGCTGTAGTATGAAAGAAAGGCACCTTCGCCGAGTCAGTTGGTGAATCGTTAAGGAATAATGTCAATAAAGCAACATTAGAGCAGTTTATATTTCTATATCTCAATTCAATGCGATATTTGAGTTATTGTGTTGCTTCATTTAATTTTTGGATTGACCCACTGTTAATTTTATGTAACTGGATTATATACTATTTTATTGCTGTTAAATAAAAGTAACAACATTTGAAAGAAGAATATTCATTACATCTTCTAGAAGCAAAAATTGCAACAGATTTTGTTCCTTCCAAGCGTTTTTTAACCTTGTGCAGTTCACTTTGTTTGCTTATTATGTGTCAATAGATATAAAGCTCTCTGTTCAGTGGAGCTACTATTTTCTGTGCATTTCTCGTTTAGTGCGTTCAATTCCTCTTCGCTTGTAGCTTTAAGTCAATTGAGCAAATCCTTCCAACCCTCCATCTGCACAACCTAAAGAGGATCTAGATCAAGATATTTTTTTCAATTTTTGAGTTCCTCCAGAATCGTTCATTTCTTAACTGAAGAAAGAAGCTTCTGTGTGGCTGCTAGTTTTTGTATTTAAAATCAATTAAATCATTTGTATTTGTAATTGGGGTTACAAATCATTATTTGCAATGTTTTCAGTACATTTATTGAATACAAAAAACTTAGCCTTAGACATCGTTGATAAATCTTCTAAGATATGGAACATATCTTCTAACGATAGTCAGAAACTGTCTAAACACACTTGTTACCAAGCGTAACAATGAACACACATTCAGTTTGGATTGAAAGTGTATCTTTTGTTTATAGATTTGTTTCTATCTTAACTTCCTATCGTCACGACAAACTCTCCATTCAAGGGTGGTCGTGATTTCGCTTTCCCTTTCTCTCTCTCTCTCTCTCTCTCTCTCTCTCTCTCTCTGACTCTCTCTCGATTGTCCATCACGGCCAGTTTCCTTATGTTTTCCGTGCAAACAAACACCCCTTTCCGATTGGGCATTTTCCCGCTCGGACGTTGATCGGGGTGACATAAAGATAGATAACCTCTTTCGGTTTTCGATGGCACTTGGGCCTTTTTTATGGATCGTCCTTAATGGTGGCTACCGATGATTGATAGTATCTATTGCTCTTGTTTTCACTGGCACTTGGTGGCATCCTGTGCCGCGTATCCCTTTCCGTGCCACCACCAGGTTAAGCCGAAAGTGGGTGACCAGAAGGGCGCTGCAAATGTATGCCAAACTTTCTCGCTCCTGCCCGCGAGCGCTTGCGTTAAGCTGCTTTTCTGCGAGCGAGCAGCACCGGAGGCGAGAGCATAAATCAGGCATAAAGTATCTATTAAACGTGGCCTTCATATATCACGGCATCAAACTTGCCGCGGCGATGGTGTAAACAAGTGAAAGTACCTCTTCTAGTGCGGTTCGAGATAGTTGCTAAGGGCTCGGGGCAAGTCGAGTCGTGCTGAATTTTCTTGCTATGATAGATATTCTTAGCTGCTATGGTATGTTGTTCCTAGCCGAGCACGAGGCTGGTAGGTTGTGACGCTGGATAGATGCTAGCGGTTGCGTAGGCCCCACGGGACAAGGAGATATTTTAGGCATGGAGAAGGCTGTGGAAACCGAGGAATATGCACGTTCACTAAACTGCAAACATTCCCAACCGTATTACAGCATATTTGAGGACAAATAACAAACAACAATAAGCAGCGCTAGAAGTGGTACGAAATGGCTACATAAAATCCGTGTTCTTCCCCTTATCGTTTCTACCGCGCGTCCCTTATCATGCCAGGAGGGAAATGCGAATTTCCTGGTCGCGTTTGTTTTTCGTAGCTACACGACGATAGTGCTATCGGGTGAAGAAACAGCGAACGGGTATGTGTGGCGACGGTGAGAGAAATTGACGGCGGCAACTATTTGGGAAGGCGGGCGTGCTTGAAGAGGTGGAGCAGAGTGAGAACTGGCGGGACTGGTTGTACGATGTGGGTTCCTTCCATACATCGGAGCCCCAACGTACCACCGGAACCAGCGTTCGGGGAAATGTTTGCCGCAAAGCGACACGGGAAAGAATAATAACACCACCCAAAGGTGGCGTGTTCCTGTTGGATTACGGAAGTTGAGACATGATCGCGTCACTAATCCAGTCATCGCGGATGTGTTGAAGCAATGCTCCGTTAACCTGATATTATTAAAATGGAGTAGGTGGTAGCTCGCCTAGCGCAAACAGTTCCTGCTCACTGCTGGAGTGAAATTGACTCAATGGAACGGAAGCTATGTGATGTTAGAAATAGTGCATGGCACGTGCAAGGAAGATGGTGTGCTGGATTTTACATTGATTATTTTCCGGGTTAGAAATACATGGGAGATCGACAAGCGATTTGCTTGAAAATTAACTCTTTTTTCTCCTCACACAACGTTGATTTTTTTTTATTTCCAGTACTATTCCTTACTTCATTTCTATTTTTTATCGAGTAACGCACTGGTTGTATGAATATTTTTCTTATACAAAAACACGTGTGACAAGACTCTTTAGAAAATTTCCCTAGTTAAACTCATCTCAATATAGTTCCCGGTATTGGGAAGCAAATTCGATAATTTTTACCGTAAGAATAATTGTGTTTAAAAACTCCTTGCTATTGGCATGAACCATTATTCAAATATTATTATTCTCTCTTTGTCCGTTAATGTATTCAAAAACCTTCAAGCAATCGTTAGTTTCTCAGTCTCCACGTTCCGCCTCAATCACTGATGGTAAGTTTATTTAACAAACACACGGAGGTCTTAAATCGCACCACTTTGACAATTGTGCCGACATATTAGATTCCTGTGCTACATATTCTTCCTCCGATTGAGTGCTGGAATGCTCGACCGGGATGGGCCGGGTGGTTGGAGAATATCTTTTATCCGTTTAATGTTCTCATCTTCGATACAATGGTGTCGCAGCGTTGGGATGTGAGTTTTTTCGCCACTCGGTTCACTCGACCCGTAGCCTGCGGGCGGAGGCTTGAGAATGCTAATGTTCGTTTCGCAATATATATCGTCGTGAAAGACAATTTCAATAAAACGTCTGTGAGCGTGGTTTTCCGTGCCCGGCCTTTTCGGGGGCCGTTGGGGTTGAGTACGAGTACGGTCGGGCGTAAGGTGTGACCGGATAGAAGAGGGTTTGGCGGTGGGAGCAATCGTTTGGTAGAATAGAGAATACTGTAAGGCGACACACTTTCTGAAGTTCGTGCACGGAACGCACGGAAGAGACATTTAGAATGGTTCTTCAACCGCAAACTCTCCCGAGGCCTTCGTGGCGACGACATTCGTGGGAACGAGGGATGCTTTTTATCGTCTAAGATTTGAAGCTCCTAGCTTGGCCTTTTGCCGGTGAACGCCCGAACGTTCGTACCTTTCGCAAGCACATCACATTGTGCCCGCGGGCCACTCACCCTTTGCAATTGCCAAGGAGCGGGAAATGTTCGCTTTGAAGTGATAATTTCATTTTCGATACTCTTTCCGGTTCTTCTGCGTCTCGGCCCGTTGAGCAAAAAGGTTGAATTTGGGAATCTTATTGTACGCCAGCCCACTCCGCCCGAAGCACCTTGAGAATAACCTGTCAAACCGCCAAAAAAAAGGTTGCAACTTTGCTGTGCGGCAAAAAAAAAACTGCCTCCTTGTAGCAAATCGCAGAAAGGACACTATTAACGTCCCATCCTAATTAAATGACCTTCCTATCCGTCCACGGTTTCCCGGAACGGGATTGTTGCCTTCGTTGCCGAGACACGACGACGACAAGCGTCAACCTAATCGATACCATCGGGCGCAACGCACGAAGTGGCCGACCGCGGAACGCGCCGTAATCATGATGGGCAATCGAGGCAAATGAAAATCGATACCCTCCACAGCATCCCATTTCGCACACCTCCTCCGTCCCACCCCTCCGGCGGCCGACGATTGGCGTTGGCGAATTTGTTCCATTTTGTTGGCTTTTTAGAATTACTTCTCGCGACGGTCAACTACACCGGCAATGCCGCGTGCGTTGGACGGAAAAGGAAGTGAACATTTCCCGGCCGGAAAAGCGAATCGGTCGAATTAATCGCCAGGAATCAATTGCAACCGCCGTGCCCTAGCATACCCCGCCGTTTTAAACGTGCACAGCAGCTGAGGAAATGCGGAGGAAATGCGGCGAAGGATGCTGTTTTCGTGAAAATAGTAGACACGAAACGAACGAAAAATATCAAGCTCTCGATGAATAATGTAACGACACTGGCTATCCAGCAGGGGTTCGATGTAGTAGAGAGAGAAAAAAAAGAAATATAAAAAATGAATCCACACGGCCCGTGGGATGTTTATTGGTTTTTCCGTCAGTGTGGCATTATTTACAGGGGGAGGAAAAAAGACCGTTAATTGGATTTCGAATGCATTTGAGCCTTGGGTTACTTACAAGCCTTGTCTCTTTATGCCCATTCCCCATTTCGGCGGTCGGTTTTGTCAGCCGCGCGACAATTGGTTAGGTCTAAACGAGAGTTCACCGCCTGCTGGACAGCACATCGGTGGCACGGAACACGGATCGAGGTATGAATAATTCATCGCTTAGCTGTGTTTACGTGGGTGAGAACCTGTCGTTTCCCGTGCTGGCATAACGTTCTCCTCGCGACGAGCGCCACCACGATAGCATCGAGTGTTATGAAAGCATATGAAACGAATCAGATTCATACACAACAACAATTCGTTGCGTAGCGACAGAACTGGGATTCAGATTAAATTATTGGATTTTGTGTTTTGTACTGTGGGGTTTTTGTTTTGTTTCTGAACGTAGTTAACATTATCCATGAATTGAAGCGTGACACTCACAATTAAGCGCTGATATGATTTTCGAACAAAATATGTGATAGACACATTTACAGCAACGATTTCTAGAAACGGAATGTTTGAATTGATGTCATAATCGATATTAAATAATTAGGAGATGGTGCAACATGAAATGGGCGTCTTACAACACAAACTACTATCATCAATCAAACGTACGCCATTTTCGAATCATTTTTCTTCACTTCAACAGCAACAGCGGGTGTTCATTTCCTTCACAACTGTTGAGAGACGCTCTCGATGTTTGAGTTTTCAAGATAGAAGCGAAACTTTTTCCGTGTCTAATCCTATCGTTGTGGGATCAGTTGTTGATTGATTGGATGCTGTGTGCGGTGTCAGCTATCTGCGTGTGCATATCTACGTAATCAGTAATCGGTATGCTGTTTCAATTTGGTGCAGAGTTGACCATGTGGTCATGTATCAACATTTTCGGATCAATTTGTAATACATTCTCAGAAGTTTGATTACATGAAACAGAAGGAAAATTTGTCATGATTAGTTGAAACGCGTTTTTTCTATTGAAATAATATGTTTGATGAAATATATACTTCTTATATAATATGTGTAACAAGTCAGCTAAAGACTGCTCATAATTTTCTACAGAAATTCGTTTATACACTGAAAAATACACATAAATTGTTGGATCTGATCCCAATCCTTATCTATCAATTTCGTTCTATTGAGCTCTAAACTCTGACGTGTAATGCTTTTGCTCATTTTATACTGTACTTTTAATGCCATCACCATCTATCATAACTAAAAGACTAATTATGACTCCTTGTTTGTTTATAGAAAAAAATGATTTAAAATGCTATTAGGTTTTGACAGATTTAAATACTAAAGGCATAATTATTGCACAATTATTTGAAACTATCGGGATATTAGAATTCATAAATTTAAAATTCTGTTAAAAATTTATAAATTTTAAATTAAGTGTTATAGTTTTCAGTATCTTAGTGATGAAGTTAATACAAAAATATTTACAAGTTTTGTTTTCATTTTGAATCTGATTTTAAGTTATAAATCAGTTATAAATCTGATAATAAACGATTTTAGTTTTTTTTATTAATACTCGTTTTAATACTACAAATAAATTTTCACACAAAATTGTAAAATTTCAACACTGTTTTATTCCTCTTCTTTGGCAGCAACGTACCATTTTTAAAGATGCAATAGTGTTATCATTCCAAATTGTGACAAAATCAGCAGGAATTTAATAATATACATTTCTGCTTTCTTTTATCTTATTTAATGCTAGTCTTACCACAAATAAATGACCATCTTTTGACATTTAACACGTTGCTTCTATAAGAAAAGTGGAGTTTTGCATTACAAAATAATAATGTCAACCCAAGATCGCAACTGACTGCATATCAAACTAAAATATGCCAGCATTGTAAAAATATTCGTGAATTTTGTAAATTATCGATGTAAATGCTACAACTTACTTGAACTGGAAGATGGAAATATTTAATAAACATTCAAAATATAGGCTGAAAATTTGCATCTATTGCATGTTTCGTGCACATTAATCTTTATCCTATATTACTATATACTCCAGCAACCCATACCCCATTGTTTTTTTCAAAAACCAATAAAGTAAATATAAGCTTATTGTTTACAATAAGTAGATTTGAATCATATGCAGTATAAATCCTCAAAGTATTCGAATATCAAGTAACAACAATGGATACACTTTCTTGAAATGTGAGAAATTGTATAAAATAAGGGATTAAATGCACCCCCTGTCACAAACATTGGCGCTTATGTTTATTATTAAACAAATTCCAATTTTATAAAACAAAAATCGTTTTAAATCGCGATCTCTCTTCATCGTTTGCTATCCAACCGTTGATATTATAAATTTAATGGACATTTTTATACGCGTGAAGATTGTTCGATGAATACATGTAGTTCGATTTATTTTATATTTTGATTTCAGTTTCAGTTATCCTGATTCGTCATGAAGTATAAAGCAAATCAACTGTAAATCTATCTCCTGGATGATTCAAATCCGAAGTTTAAATTGGCCTACTTTAGTCGAGTCCAGCGGATTGGAATCTTTATTTATCTTATCAAATAACACCACCAGCAGCGGGTATCATAGTGCATAGTAAGAAATTGCGCCAGAAAAAACACCCTATAGACCCCCTAGTCGTACATGAGTGCATGATTTATCTAACGGATTCGCCAATTTGTTGCTTCAACTTTGTTCTACACTTGCACGACAATGCACCACCTTCGGCGGTTTGTTTGAAGCACGTTTTTGATTCAGTACGATCGTTATTATCTTCAATCCATTTTGTGCCTCATCTGCTTCGAAATGCGCGTCCATACGGCCACTCGATATCCGGCACTTCGCATGTGCGTCAGCTTGCGGCTTGTGGGTGCGTGCCGTTGTGAAACTTGAGAGAAACCCTCATCCATTTTCCGTTCCAGTCAATTCACCGTCGTTGTCCGTTAGCCTTATTTTCCGCAGCTCGAGTGTCACCGTCTGAGTACCTGCGTCCTATCCGCTCGCTCGGTACCCTTTCAACGTTTTGGGCAGAGGGGGAGAATCATGAGACGAAACGGGTGTATAGATGTGTGGCATATTGGATTTAAAGCACAAAAAAAATGAAACGCTTAAAAAAATGTATCGCCCATAGTATCGGCTGCCTAGCGGAGAGACAAGGGACAAAAAGGATAACTGCGTTCTCGCACTTCAAGAGCCACCTTTTGCTAACGGCTGCCAAGGTTATGGGCAGGATAACGTGAGACGCGGTTGTAGTTGAGGCAGGATGGTAGATTTGAGCGATTTATCTGGCTTCGTTAAATTTATTAGCCATCTGTATCATTTATAACAACTTCCGTCAATGAAGCAACCATCGTTTGTCTTGTTTTCTTTGTTTGTCAAGATTTACGCCAAGTTGTGACAGGCAGCACACGCGAAGAGCGGGTATATCAAGAAAGCAACTGCTTTATAGAAAAGGGGTCAAGTTTTCTCGTTCCCTCGGGAGTGATATGCCAGCAAGCAGTCCCTGTAAATAGTCCTAGCAGTGGGCTGTTTCTTACTCACAGGTTTCATCAAATGGCAGTCGAACGATGATTTTATCTCCTTTTTTTAAATCAAACTCTATCCAGTTTCATCGAAGAGAGCAAAATTTGAAAATAGTATTAAACTAATTTCATGAGTAGTTCTGCTATATCAAGAAATCGCTTGGACAGTTTGAAGATTTTTCATATTTTTTCATGTTTTATAAAGTATGTAGTTCTTCTACGTATAAATGGTAAAATGATAGGGCAAAAAATGGTCGAACCATAACGCAAACGTAGAAAAATGTCAACTTCCCCAAAACTTACCACAAAAGACCACCAAAATTCTTGAAACTTCCCCACGAGCGAACGGTACGCTTCATACACTTTGCGGTACAGAACATTTTCAAATGGCTTCGTTATGCCTGCGGAGCTTCCGCAAAAGCAATACATTATGGGAAAGCGACCACCATAGCCCCATACCGTGCGAGGCGGAACCAACCGAACTGGCACGCGGAATTGAACTGACAGAAAAAGAGCGAAAAATAGAATGCAGCTTTCCATGGCAGAAATCAATTATCATAAAAAATTCAACTACGATGAAATATTGTGTCCCGTTTGATGAGGGTTCATACATAGTTCAGTAGAAATCTTAACAATTCTATCGGCGAAAGGCTGGTGACAGGGGGCGTCGGTTGAAGCCAACCCAAACCAAACCGCCGATGCGATTCGTCAAATAAATAACTACTCGCCTGGACGCGGACGCGGCAAGAAGCAGCACTTTTGTGTAGATTATTCATGGTGAATTGTGCCTGGCGGAGGCTGCGTGGTGAAAACCTACCCTGGTTTGAAGGGAAGTCGTA
This sequence comes from Anopheles farauti, assembly GCA_000473445.2. Lineage (NCBI taxonomy): Eukaryota > Metazoa > Arthropoda > Insecta > Diptera > Culicidae > Anopheles > Anopheles farauti. The sequence goes on along the minus strand of KI915049.1, from coordinate 3,241,016 downwards.
CAATAGCACACAACTTTTCCTTTAACATTGCCGACGGCCGTAAGTGGTGAGTTGGAAACTAATGTATTTTTTCTGGTTATGACTAATTTGCTAATGGAGAGTAAGAGAGTAAGTAAGCTTTCTGTGTGACTCCTTTCGGAAGCAAAAATAGAATAGGGGTTTGGTGAGTATTGGCAGCAGCATTAGTTTATATTTCGTGCTTAAAAAATAGCAAATTTTTGGTAGGGTTATGGACATGTTTGTAAAACGATTTCACGAAACAAGCTCTACCAAGCTCAAAATCATGATCTAAATTTTGTATCATAGGCACTCATTTTATCTACATTTTCATGCCTGGTTTTTGCAACTAATGCGCGAATTATAAAAGTAATAACCATTGTTCTATATTTCTATATTTAATAATTGTAGCACAAAACCAATTAAACTCGATAAAACAAGTTTTTGCAGGTACGTTTTATTAAAACTTTCAATGCCATATGTCAATTGAAATTCAGAAATAGCAATAAAATAAATGTTGTTTGTGTGTGTTTCGAGCTTCAAAAGTCCCGATTGTATTGATTTCATCTGTTATTTGTATTGTATACGTTGTTTTGCTAAAATCATTCAAGTGAATCTTACAGTATCAACTAACCTCTTAATAGCACAACATTGGTGATTTTCGATTTTATTTGCACCAGTTGTTGTTTTCTTTGCACCAATAAACTCGATGAAAAAATATTTATCATGAAAAAGTTATTATAAAATGTATTTTTGATGGTTGAATTATTAAACCATTTTATAAAACTTCCATGATCTATACCTTCATGAAAAAATGAATCTACAAAATCTAATTTTTCAATTAAAACGTTAAAGATATAAATAATTTTGCCAACATAACGATAACATGTGATTATGTTTCTCAAAAGAATGAGAAAACTCTTAAAAAAGAAAATGCTATTAAAGTTATTTAAATAATTATTTCTTTACACTGGTGAACTCCATGTTTTTTCATAAAATTTAACTTTTCCAGCAATTGTTAAAAAATTTGAAATAGTTCAATAGTTGGATCACTTATTCTTCATATTAATTGAAAACTTGGTAATCTGAATGATAGAAACGGGTTTGAAGTATAATAACAAAACTAAACAATGACTTGACATTATGCAAACACTAGAAATACGAGTAAACGTGTTTATTTGTAATAGAAGCTGTCTTTTTCCAGTAACATTAATATTGCCCAGCTATATGTATATGAAATCACAATTGTGTTTATCTTGAGTATTATTACTTATTTCTATTATCAGCGGTTGATGTGTTCATATCATCATCATATTATTCACATCATCTCAACCAAATCTCAACTAAGGGTGCTTTTATTTCACTATTTTGCGCATTGAGCACGAAAGGGAGAAAGAGTATGTCAAATGCTTTGAATTTGGTTTTAAATACGAATGTTACTCCTTCGTTTCACGGCTCAATGTACTGAATCGTTCAATTTAAACCGGTTCTACGTGATACCACCATCGACATCATGTTTTGAGGCCAATTTATCTGCCCTACACTGCGGAGGATTTATTGTTGGATAGTTTTGTTACAGGTGTGGAAGAGAACATGCGATCAGATTACCGTCACTGTCGAATATAAACAAAACACAGCTTCACTGAAAACTGAAAAGAATCAAATACACACCTTCCGGAGGATGCTCGTAAATATGCACACCAACCAGGGTGTGGATGCTGGCGTTTCGTACCGAACAAAACAACTCCGAGTTCTGGGCAGTTAGCACCGTACCGCAGGCAGCGAAAAAGTTAAAAGTCATCCCAATCCAATTCCGATTCGGCCAAAAGTTTTCATCCACAGCAAGTCCCTCGGGACTCATCCATAAAGGGCAGCGGCTAAACAGATGGACGATGCTAAACCAAGGGTGGGAGCACCGTAGAACCGATCAAGTTTATCTGGCGCGGCCATTTTCTTGAGAAAGCGAGATCAGGAAAGGGAGAAATATAATTGTTCATGATTCGTTTCATCCATGCGAGCGGGCTATAGTTTCCGATGGCTACTGGTAAAACGGGCCGGGCATTTCGCTATAAATCCCTGGACAGTTCATGAATTCCGGTCTTGTGCAGGCTTCCTGGTGGGGGCACGGATTTTGCACTGAAAGTATAGTAATAGCGCCAGAAATATTCGCCCACTAAAATTCGCTCCCCAACCGACGGGAAACCTTGCTCTAGAGTATATATGTTTTATCGTTTTGACCGACATTGCTAGTTGGAAGAGCAGATTCTCGATTCTGGAGGTATGAGTGCCAAACAGAAGTGATGTGCTGCTAGTGGACGGTAACATTCGAGGCAGTTTTGTATTTTCGTCTTGTCGTACAATCGTAATAGCTATACGTCGATGGTTGTAGCCAACGAGGGTGACGTAGGCTTACGTAGCAGGAACAAATCTGCTCAGAAAACTATGCGTCCTGGAGAGCCTGGAGAAGATTCCAACCCGCAAGTCAATATTAGCCATAAATTAGTGCTAAGAAGATAATTTATCGCACACGGGTGCTACCGGTTAGCGCTCGTTCCGTCCAGCTGGCATCATCGAAAACCTTCAAACGGCCGTCGTCTGTCTGCCGATTGAGCGCTGGCAATCCTTCCGAGATAAATGTTCACCAAATGTGTCGAACCAGTGTGAAATATGGTACGGTACGTTTGTAATGGTACAGTCGGGCTGGATGAAAAATGTTGGCACCATGTTAATGTGCTCGTTACTGGGGAGTTTGAAGCTGTTTGATTTAACGCAGTAACCAATGGCAACGCGCTGCTAACAGCATTAGGCATGAGTATCATGTTTCACTGCTTGCAAACAAAGTTGTGACGATTTTTCTCGTTTCTCGATACCAATGGCTTCTTCTTTCTTTTATTTTAATAATATTATAAATTTTATTTTGTGTGTTAATGAAAAGAGCAAGTTTTTCATGCAGAAAAAAATGATAATTTACTTCTTATTCGTGCATCAATAAAAAATGAAACAATAGGTGTCAATTATTGGAACATTAAGAGATGCTTTGATGTTACTTCTGTTACATGCCTGTTTCGCTTTATGCTGCTTTTTTGCTATTTTGCTTCAAATACAAAACGGAAATATGAATTAGATTGTTCAAAACTGTCATCTGATATTACGTTACAATATGATAAGCTGTACAAACGCAAACTTTTTTGCTTGTTAAAAAAAATAAATTTTGAAAGAAAAATTAAAAAAACTAACTTTTGTTACATTATCATTTTTCAGCTCCTTAAGTTTAAGCATAAACAATAAACAGGTACAAAATATTCACACAAGCTAACCGTCCACACTAAAAATTATGTAAAAAATAGAGCACAATAATTAAAATGACAAAATTGTGCAGTACGAACAAGATTTAATGCGAAATTGTTCAGATTTATTTGCTCAAAAGTTTAAAGTAAATTAGCTTTCAATATATGTTGACTTTTTTTCGTCAGATAATCCACCACCACGTTAGAAGACAACTCTTATTAAACAACTGAACTCAATTCTCACTTTAGACCAAGAAATACCAAAAACAAAATCAGCAACAATTGCACATCTTACACGTATCACATGTTTACATACTAAACGATTTGCTTAATAAAAACTAGTTTCAGAGAATAAGTTCTCTAACTTTTTTTCTGTTATTTCATTCGCTTCTGTACAATTGATTCTTGACACTTAAATACTTTATGCATATGACACTCGAAAGCAGTGCAAACCTGTATGCAATTGTAGTTCATAGAGAAATCTTCCGACCGGTTCTCGTTGTGTACCGTCAATCAAAATCATTCTGCATTCGCTTATTAATGGGACCATTTACGTCACGATGGAGACGCCTGGTGCGTCAATTATTCAAAGTACCAGATGGAGGCTCCCGGTACTTGTTGATTAAGTATGAAGTTGGTGTGGCAAGCAGGGTAATCAAGCGGAAAGATTAGCCAAACATAGCTAATTTTGTGTTTTATAATTTTCACTCCTCACCGCGCTGCCATCGTCAGAACGATCAAACGTACCGCCGACTTAGATGAAATGTATTGAAGAGTACTTCAAATTCACCGTAGAGTTCCGTTTGCGGCCATCCAGCCCCATTGGCAGCCTGCTTGAGCACAGCGTGATTCCTTGCTCTAATGGGACACGTCTAGCGAACGTTCCCGAACGCTCGGGTTTGCTTTGGTTCACCAGCACGACAAGCGAAACACACAATGGTGACCTAATCAAGGGATCGAAGAGTTTTAATTAGCAATAAATACACATCCGCTGTTGGCTTCGGTGGCTTCGGTTGGGTATAGAGTTGGATACTTTGTTGATATGGCTACCGTCGATGAGGCAAGCCAAACGGGTAGCGATTAAAACAGGCGTTCGATACACATTTTGCACACTTGCCACCCGTGGGCAGTAAATCCATCCTAGATGGTAGAAGAAGTGCCAGTGCAGTGGTAGTGGTACTCGTCTCGTTCATTTGTCGTGCTAACAAACAGATCGTTAGATCGAGTTTAAAGTGTGCATATCAGGAAATTGATTGAATTGTAGACTATTTGTTGGGGCTGAGGTTAAAGTGATGAAAGCTTTTCGAAAAGGATTTTTATCATAAATACGGAAAGAGTAGAGCTTTAAGAGAGTGCATCGATAGGAAGTGCTTCTCTGGATTCTTGCAAACATGTTTCCCTTAATATGTTTTCTACTGAAGCATCTAGAAAGTTACCGACTCTGCGTACGATAAACGGAAGCAGGTTAGTTAGTCAACAGAATGATTTATTGGTAAGCATACCGCCCCTCTCTGTGGGCAAACAAAAGTGCTGATTTGCGCTCGACCCGATGACGACGTAGACGACGATGATAACTGGGGCAGAAATGACAGTGTAAAGGCGTCGGAAAGAAGTCTTCTCTTCCCCCTCTTCCCTCTCCAGGGCATAATGTCGTGGTGGACCGATTGCTGGCGATGGGAGTTTATAACGAGGACACAAATAGGAAGGGGATGCTCGAATACCGGATATGTTCTTCCAAGCTGTGAATTGATATCAATGATCGGATCTTTGTGAAGATTAACCACACGACCGAAGTACATTGAACAAATCTCGACTTGGGTTAGTTTACATGTCAGGAAGTTACTATAAAAAATAGTATCAAGAAGAAGAAAAATTCACAGTTACATTTACAATTTCTCAACCATGCTATAAAAAAAGAACTTATTAAAAGGTTTTGCTAATAAACTGGACACATTGTTTTACCCGTGATGTCAAACAACGGTTTGCACAAATCTCAGAGTCTCTTTTTTTTTGTTTTGTAGTCCCACAAGTTCATTCCCCCCAATACCGCCTATGCTACGTGCGTGCAAGACAAGAATTTTCGCCTCTGCTGTTCCGCACAACTTTGCATTAGTTTTTTCTTCCACTCTAAGCGTGTCGAAGAACTCTTCGGTGACCCTTTTTCCGTGCTTTTTCCTCCCAACGCAGTCACATTCGTTCTCATGCGTTTGTTGTCACCCATTTACTTATGCGTCCCGAGGGAATGCCGGGATTGGCAAAAAGTCTGCCTGCTCCAACAGCCATTGCGTTCGTCCTATCATTGTCTGGTGTGATTATATATGCCTTTTTCCTGGCTGTGGAGCGGTGAAACCAATGAACGACCTCAATTTCCTCGCTGCACACTGCATGCGTGCCTGCTTTCTGCTTCTTCTTCTTCTTCTTCTTCTTCTTCTTCTTCTTCTTCTTCTTATTGCACCCTTCGATTCGTCTGGATGGTTGGTAAAAGTTTTGCTTGTTCGCACGGGTTCACCGCACAACGCACGGTACTTTATTTGTTGGTTTTTGTTTGTCGTCGCTTCACTTTTCCGGTCGAACAGTGCCTAACGTTGCAGTTTTTCTAGTGCCATGTGACAACGGTGTGCATGTGAGAGTGTGTGTGGTTTTCTCTACGGAGTGGTGATCTAGTTTTTTTGTTTCCTTCCCATTTATCGCGTTTAATATGTCTGTCTTTCTCTCATTTTCCTTATCTTTCGTCTCTACGTCTCCACGGTATAACAGGTTTGTCCCATGTGCGCCCATCTGTAGAGCCTTGCAATGGCTAGCTCCGCCATGGACACTGCAACCGAAGAGAGTGGTAATGCTCGTGAGAAAACCGGAGTTTCCTCCCATGTGGTTCTCTCTCGGAAATCAGCGCTGTCTCCGTATTTTCTTTCTCGCAGTAATTTTTCTCGCTCCGGCTGTTCTCGCCTGTGCTGTCACGATCATCGGCACCTCACGCCCCAAAATGCTCGCCTTTCTCTGTTCGGTAGAAATTCTGTTTGCCGTTTCGGCATCCGTTTCCCGAAGAACGAGGCAGCGTGCAGAGGAATCACACGATTTGAGCTCTACGTCAGGCTGAATCAGGAGCTTCGCGATGGGTGTTGGTGGCTGACGTTTATTTTGTTCCGTTCGCTCTCGAGTCCTGCTTTATTTTTTGCCCCCAAATGAAGAGCACGCGTGAGAATGTCGATTTTTGTTTCGTTTTTGGCATGAGTGTTTCCAAGAATTTGAACTTAACGTCAAATGAGAAAAGCTCCCGGCTGTTACTTATGTTATTTATTTTTTTCCACATTTTTCGGATAGATTTTTCTGCGTGTAAACTAACTTCTTGTTTTAAAGCTATACTTGCGATACACAGTAACTGGAAACACTAGCTATTGTTACTTAAAACATGTAATCGCTGAATCAAATTTTGATCGTTCTGCATGTATCTATCTAAAGATTAAAAATTATGTTTCTTATAGTAATTTGCACACCAATCCAAATGTTTACTGAAAACTAGATTTGTCTAGAATTGCTAGCTTAAGGCAATGGAATAAATTACAAGTAAAACTATACAAAATTTCTAAATCATTGAAATTTGAAAACAAAACCGTAAACATCTCACATCTACCCGCACCAACGCCCACAGCAAAAACAAAACTGTTCGAAGGAAACGAGGAAAGCATATGCTCGCCCTGTCTGCCCGCCCGCCCGCCTTTTCGTCGTAAATGCACGACGAGAAAAACATCATTAAGCATCGTAGTGCCCTAGTCTCCTTGCGCCAATTTGAACCGTCTGGCACATTGTTTGACGCCCGTCGAATGTCAGTCCGTGTTTGTGGTTATTATTGCAGTGCATCTAAAGCACCAACGTCAGCGAACAAACGCCCCGATGCTTGGTTATCCACTCCGTCTGGGTGTGTGTGTGTGAGTGTTTGTGAGTCTTTTTTTTTCTCGCCCCTTTTTTTGTATCCATCCTCGCAACGGCAGCAAAAACCCATCGCCTACTTGGCTTTCGATGATGCCCCTTTCGCATGGTGAGCCAAGGGTGAGTAGAGAAAAGTGAGCACGTACGAAAACTCCGTGACGGGGATTGTGTTGACGTCCGTTCGAGCCCTTCACGATGGTCCCAAAATAACCCGAAACGAATGGAGGAAGCAAAAACGCAGGCACAGCTCGTACGCTACGCGATCGAAAGAATGTGTTCGTAGCGCCTGGGCTCCGGTGGTACTCTGGTCGGTGTACGAGCTTCCTGAATGCGACCTCGGACAACTGACATTTGGGGCACTCCCTTTTGTGGAAAACGAAGAGCCTGCGAGAGGGCGTGAGATTTTCATGACTGAGAGTCCCTCCGTTTTTCGCTGCGAGCCAGGCAGCGTGAGAAGGTGTGCCAGTGGTGAAATGAGCATACCCGAAACCGCCAGCAGCATGGCTCACTACAGGCCACCGACAAAACGGAATGCAGCGAGGATGAGGACAGCTTTTTCTCATCTAAAAATGGGAAAATTCCTCTCCGTCTCTCTCACGGCTCTTGCCATGAGAGCTGAAAGGCAGATGAAAGCGAAATAATACCAGCATCCAGCGAAGCCTTGCGGCCCAACTGGAGCGAGTGAGGTAGGACGAGCCAACCCGAACACATTGCCGAACGTTTGTTGGGCCCCGCGTGGTCGGGGCAGATGGCAGCGACGGCTTGCTGCGCGTCGAACCGCTGCAGACCTGCGCAGTTGCGCAGCCACTGATCTTTTCTCAGCCATCTCCAGTTGCCTTTGAGCCCGCGGATTGATGAAATCGCCTCGACCGTTTGTTACCGATTGCGATTTGTTGTCAATATTAGATAATTTTTGTTAACCCAAAATTAACTGCAAAGCTGCACGCGAGCGCGAGTGCCACGGTATCTGAGTGTCTGGAAGCGAAAAGTAAAAAAACGGCTCCGTTTCGAAGCGACGGACAGTGCTGGCTTTGGTTCGGTTTTTGGTTTCGCGGTTTCGGGTGCGCTGGAAACGCTGGGAAACGGATTTTCGCACCACGGCTCGGAAGGCCGTTACGGAAAACGCCCTCGAAGCGAACGAAGCAGCCGAGCGAGCGAGCACCAGCGGCATCGGCGGCGGCAGCAGAAACCAGCAGCGACCTACGGCGTGTCGGAAACACACGTCACCGTGGCCGTAGCTTACCGTACCGACCCATTGCTCCCTTCATCCCATATAAGGTATCCGTGCGAACCAGGCGTAGTGTGCGATTAGTAGAGAAAGTAACAACCACCACCAGAGCAGTAGGCCGCAAACAACCGTTCACGTGTAGAATTTCTCACCGTAGCATCTGGTGCTGTAATATCATCGAGCAGGAAAGCGGAACAACGTACCAGCAGTGTACTCCTGCAGCGGCCGCGGTAACTTTCCTCGGTAAGATAATCCCAAAAAATATCGAACGTACCAACCGAGAACGACCCCATGCAGCGGTGCTAACCAGGTTGGATCCAGGGGTTTGTGTCTGAGATGGTCGCTGGTTTGATGGCAGAGGTCACGCACATTGTCCTGCCAAGAACAATACAACCTACAGCATCCTTGGGGTACCTTGCGCTGCTGCTGGGTATCAACCGTTGTCAGTAACAACGACAGCAGCAACATTAGCATCACCAGCATCATCATCATCATCGTCATCATCATCACCATCATCGCTGTCGTCGTCATCGTTGTCGCCGTTACCAGAACAGCAACAACAGAGAGACACGTACGAGATCGAGTTGAAGTGAGACACACTACTGCTGGGGTAGTGTTCGCTTTCGCGAGAATCCTCGACAAGATGGAAAGAGAAAGAAAGAGAACCAATGTGCGTGTGTATGTGTGTGTGTGTGTGTGTGTGAGTGGGCATGTGTACAAGTGTATGAAAATATAAGGAAAGCTCGAATGGTGCGTGTGCTCGACTGCATGTGTGTGTGTGTGTACGTAGGGTAGAGGAGGACCAGGAGCGTGGGTTTTGGGGAGGGGCGAGAGGTACGGATTTTTGGTTTGCGATTTTGCGAGGCCGCAAAACGCCTAACATTTTCCGTTGGGAAAATTCCTCCGCAAGGCAAGCAACAACAACAACGGCAACAAGAAAAGTAAAAACTCCCCGTATGCCTTGTGAAACTTCTGATAAGGTTCGTTTGTCAAATTCATTTCTCTTACTGGGTGAGGCTGAGATATTTACCAGTCAGCCCTTCCCGCAGGCTTGAAGTTGCCGATAATTTGCATTAATGTGCAGTTCACAGCAACCGGATGGATCATGGACGTGTTTTTATCGTCAACTTTTGGGCGATTTTGGTTGGGATTTAGAAAATGTCAAGCAGCTCGAGGCTGTAAAGAATAAGCCACCATCCAAGGATGCTGTTTTCTTTCCATAGCGTAGCACTATTTCGAGAAGCACAGCATCTGCCTGTGGTTTTATATGAAATCCTTCTTTTTTTGTTTCTGTGTTTACAAAAGGTTAATTCCATCCCAACCTATTTTCTACCAAACCTCAGTACTTCATTTTCGGAACGAGCAGTAGGCTTTTCTCCTTCATGGAACATCTTTTTGGGCCACGTCCGTCAAGCTAATTGTATGAGTGCACGTGTCCGGGTGAGTGTCGTTTCGTACCAGTGACAATGCAGTGTGTGTGTGTGTGTGTGTGTGTGTGTGTGTGTGTGTGTTATTTGGACGTAACCACCGCAGATTGTGTCAGTCGATGCATGTATGTATCGGTATGTGTGCGTGTGTGTGTGTGTGTGAGTATGTGTGGGAAAGGATACACCAGGGCATGATGCTTTTCGTGTGAACGCAACTCAGTGTCAAATCGGTGACGTGCCAGCTGCAATCCACGTCATCGTTGGAGCAGAACGAACACAATTGGGTGATAGAGTCGGGCTGAGCGTCAGCAGGGCCGGGTCGTTAGGACCAACCGATCTGGGCTAACTGTTTCATCTGATAGTCTAGTGGGGAGGTCATAGTCTAGGTCACGATGTGGATATGTGTGTGAGGGTGTATGTGTGTGTATGTGCGTGCATCGTGTGTCTGTTTTACGGGACTCGAAACACACTTCGCCCCCTGCTTCGGTAGTAAATAAGCCCGCAAGTGAAGACATTGAGGTGTGAGGAGGTGTGAGTAAGTGATTCTCTTTTATCTGAGTTTTTCGTGTCAAAAAGTGGGCCACCCGATGCAAACACACTGCTCCGGTCCCAGGGGTTGGTGCAAAAATAGGTGAAAGATACGTTTTACGCTCGGATCAAACAGAGTTTATTGCCGTTTCGGGGGGGTCGCAACGTCGCGCGACGCGTCTACGGTGGGGTGACCGGGTGATAGTGCAGTAGTGTTAGTTCATCACGTGGACTTTGAACTGTTGTGCAAAAGGCGTGGATGCAAGCGATCGTGATGGGTGATGAATTTTAGCAAGAGTGTACAAGTTGTGTGTGCGGAACGTTCAGCAGTGTTTTTATACTGTCTAATCTTGGATACAGTTTGCCGAATGTGCATAAATTTTGTTAGTCACCAAAAGGTGTGAAAGAGTTCACTCTAATTCATTTTTCATTTCCAATTAGAATTGATTATAAATAAGAATTCGACCTAAACTTTCTCCAACGTTCTTGTTTTTTCTTATCCAAATTTTTTGGTAAGTTAGGATTTGAGGTAAAAAGTAAAACAGCCACTGCCAGTGAGCAACGATGAAAGTCTTGCGTCCGGAGCGTACCGCTGACGTGTGTACATTGCGAAGCGTGCTCGGAAGAGATGGCTCACATTTGCAGCCTAAATAGCACGCATCCAGAATGTGTTTAAGCTGTCAACGATGATGTTCCTTCATTCGTGCCCACCCGCTTGCGTCCCAACCGTGGCCCATGCCGTGGTAATGAAATTAATCAATTTCATGTCCATCTCCAGCTCGACCGACCTTCACCGTGCTGGTACGGGTGTTTCTCGTACCCACCTTGCCCTGGGCGCTGGACATTTAGCAACCTGTTAACAGAAGGTTAGCTTAATTCTTGCTCATCTACCACTGTGAGCTGAGCCACTGTCAGCGGAAGAGAGAGAGAGAGAGAGAGAGAGAGAGAGAGAGAGAGAGAGTGGGTTGGGTTTGTTTGTCCTTTGACGTGTGCAGCTTTGACTGCAGCCTTTGATCTTGAGCCAAGTTGTTATTTATGCAGCGTTTGCCGTGAGAATGCTACTTGGAGGAATAGGTTCATGAAGCTTGACAGCTGTCGGTTAAACGAACTGGTAGCACCTTCTTTTCGCTTCATCTTTCGGTGAGTGACGGCGGAAGTTGCTTAGCAACTATGAAGTGCTTTTTGTATAGTTTTTGGCAAAGATGGAAAAGTTTGAAAAGAAACTCCAATAGGATGGTTCTTGCCCAACAGGCTTTGACATATTCTAACGCATTCGGTGATTTGCTTGGATGACAATTTGTTTAGTACTAGGAGTATTGTAAATACTAACTAACATTAATAATCCATTCTAAAAACAGGAGTGGAAACAGTATAAATAAATGTTACGGTACTGATAAACCTAACATGCAATTATAATATTTCGCACGTAAATCGAAACAAGTCATTAGCCGTAACACACCACATGACAAAACATGTGTCCAAAATTTCCTGCTTCCTGCATTGAATTGCTAAACCTAGTCCTTTCAGTGGTCCTGTTCGGGTGGTTGTAAGTTTGCCATAGGACTATACAAATGGGGTTTGTTCTAAACCTATGGCAGCTGCTGGTGTTCCTAACTTCTCTAATCAGCTCAAAGCACCCTGTAGAAAGTGCAAAAGTGCATAAAACTCGCACTCGCAAATTGTGTACCCCGCATAATGATGATGGCGTAGCATGCGGCGTTGACGGTCGGTCTCGCAATTGCACTAATCACGTCCGCTGCACTTGCACGGATCAAATCATTGCAAGCGCAACGAAACGGATACGAAGCAGTTGCGATGAGGGTGCCGTTCGCGATTCGTAAATGATAAATCGCACCGCTTTTGATGGTAACGGTGGATGATGGTGGCTGGAACATGGTAACCAAGAGTGAGATAATGATCCAGTAGGCATTGCATTGCTGTTGAAAGCAAAATGAACTCCTGCACTTCAACAGAAGAAAAAAAAACAAGAATCGCAAAGAAACTTTAATGGCGAACGAATTACTTTGGCTTGACTAATGTTTGCACAAAATTAATAATTAAAAATATTTTCTGTAGCAATGGCAAACCCATTCTGCTGATGAGAGAGTAAATAATGTTGTTTATGTTTTCTGCTCCTGCTTGAGCTGATTTTTTTTTCATCACAGCAGCCATAGTAGTTGCTCGTTTGCAATACTAGTTGCAGTAAGGAGGGAATAAGACAAAACAGTAACTCCTGGAGCAGAAATAAAAGCAAGTACGATGGCAAAAATCATGTAAACGCGCAGAAAGTTTTCCCGCTTCCGGCAAACACTCGACAGAACCATAGAACGAAGGCAAACGCGGTGCTTTGCCGCTCCGTACCGTTCACGGGGCTGGTGTATTAAAAGTGTCTCAACAGGCGCACTTGTAAGTGGCAAGTTCAATAAAGTGTGTAATCATTTTTATTGCGATTCGAGAACATTTCTGCTTTCGCACAATTTTTGCCTGCGTAGAATGTGAAACGGTGCAAAGTGCGGGGGATTTTAAATTAAGCGTGTAGGTTGCTTGGACGATTGTTTAGTTTTACTGCCTACCAACCATGGCTGTGGTGGTGCAAAAACAAACGATCATTTCATATAAAGTAAGAAAGTTAATGGTTAATGAGTTTACAAAAGTTGCAAACATCGCTGTGTCTTCGTTTTAAAGGGAGACAAAAAAACGGGCCAAAGTTTTACACGCTCTTTTAATTATGTTACAACTGAATCGAACAGAAATCTAGATTCAAAATTGGCTCCAGTGTCTCTGAACGGTTCGAGGGAGCATCAAACTGCGCTGTGCAGCAGAACTTTTAAATTCAATTCCAAGCGCTCCAAAAACTAAAAGCCTCATAAAATAATTTATTTTCAAGTCATTAGGTTACACAGTGTGCCAGTGTTGTTATTGTTTTACACCCTCAACCTCGCTTGATGAGTATTGCTTTCATAAACCCTCGGCTCGGCATTGATAACATAATATCCCACCCGATGATTGATCGACTTTCATCACACCGGGAACTAAGAATATTGAGCCAACGAGACATGAACGAGCTTGATCCATCCAAACATCTCAACATACCACACGATGCGCAGGACGAATGAGAAAAAAGGGAGAGAGAGCGAGAGAAAGATAGAGAAAAAAAGTGAAAAAGATAAATAAAAAAAATGGGTTGAAACGAAAAGAAAGGCCACGCCAAAGCCGTGAACCGTGGCGGAAAAGCACACTCATGGCTGCATGGACAAGTGTATAATTTAATTTCACTCATTTTGAGCAGACAAGAGACCACGGCACTGGATATTAAGTGGGTGCTCCGTGCAGTGGGGTGAAAAGGTTTTAGATGGCAAGCGGTGATTCAGGGGCCCTCTCGACGGGTGCATCCTGTGTCGTTCTTCGCGCTGCGGGATTTTTTCTCGCAGCTTTGGTGCATTGCACGCTGTTCTGAATGGAACCTGATTAGATTGAGAAAGATAGAACGAGAGTGAGAAAGAAAGATAGAGAGAGAGAGAGAGAGAAAGAAAAGAGAGAGAGAATGTGTGTAAAAAAGAATGGATTAGAGGTTTCGATCGATGTGATTTTTCTCCGCAATCTTAATGGCGATTATATCGATGAGTGGTCTGGATATGAAAATGAAACTCGTCGTTGCCTGCAACCACATACTTCAAGCGATGTGAGCAGCTACGAAACGAGCAATCACTAATCGGCACGTTCGTATCAAATGGACAACTATAAGAGGCAGTTTTGATGAAGGATTTGTCGATTGCAAATCGATTGTTCGAGTTTTGTTTAAAATTGTTTGATAAATGTAAAGTAAAAAACCTTGGTTTCGAATCGTGTTGAATCCTTGAAGTGATATAAATGTTTATAGTTTTGAATTATTAATAAATTATGAGGTGATAAAACATGCTTTTTACCGATTTCATCAAATACAATGCAAAAATATTACTCTTAACAGCGCTATTCTGAAAATTAAACCAAAAGGTTTCTAAATGTAATGGTCTTATATCTAAATCTACAAAGGAAATAGATCAGTGGTGCTGATTTTTCACAAGGAAAAAGAACAAAAACAAACACATCCAAAGTATACGTGAATGAAAATAACAAATATGGTCAACTTGTAGGAGGAAAAATAAGCATTTACGAAAAATACTTAGCATCTTTCTATATATTTTAAAAGTATAGTAGTATTTTTCATTCTCATTAGACTAAAATGGTGAGAATCAACGACCAATTTTCGTTGCATAGTATACCATTCAGTGTAAACTGTAGCAACAGCGTACGGTAAATGTTTTATAGTTTATCATGATGAAATGCTTATACCGTGTTTGGACTCAATCGCTCAATCGAAAACAGCATATGTTGGCTCGTTTGCACTTGACACTGTCCGAAGGCTTGCAATCATCTTCTGTGCTTCAATCAAATCAAAAAGTTTTATTACAATTCAAAACCAACAATATCGCATTGAGGGCTTACCAATAAGCTCCAAGTTTGTTAGCCGAAGTCATCACATTCCGCTGCGTAGGAATTGGACAGGCCTCGCAAAGGAAGCACAACAAAACACTGTAAGTACAGCGCAAAAAGTTTGATGTAATTTACAATTGCGCGAAACTTTTCATTCAGTGGAAGCGGCGCGATACGAAACTAGGTAGGCTGTGGGAACTTAATATGTGCACAAATGATGGGGAGGAGAGAGATGCTTAGCCTGGATGGCATGGGTATCGCTTCCGCCGAGAATTTGGCCCTCCTTCCGCACACCTGTCCCGCCGCCACTATCCCACCTTGAATCTCTCGGTCTCGAGACTAGCAAATCGTTCGTTTCGTAGATTGTGCGCTTTAAAATTTCATGCTTCGGCTGCGCACAGCGATAATCAAGTTTTCGTTATCGTTCGCTGGAATGCTTTTGAATGCGTTTTTTTTTTGCCTTCTACTTCTTGATTTTGGTTTTGTTTTAACATTGTTTTCCCAACTTTATCTCCTGCTCCACTTTTGCCGAAGTCGGTGAAAGGGAAGGTGATAAAGAGTGGGTTTGAATTTCCGTTCCAGTCTCCCCAGTTAGTTCGCAGCGCGGTGTATGGCTCGTCGAAATGGTTATTTTGTTTCACTTTGTTATGTTAATACCATAACAGCAGCAGCAGCAGCACAAGCAGCATCAGCATTAACATAGAGGACCGAGCAGACCGTGGGGGTGATTTTTGGAAGAAAATTTTCACCATTTATTTGTGCTTCCATGCGAGCGCAAAGTTCCCGGAGTAGGAGAAACTTTTACGCATCGTACGTAGCATCGGGTGGCATTTGCGATATGACTATTATGCTGGCCTATGTGGCGCCGGGATGCAATGTTCTCAACCCTCAACCGTACTACCCTCTCTCAGCCCCTCCCCCTCCCTCCCGCAAAGTAGAGAACAAAAGCACAAACTAACTCTACGAACAACCTGTTTTTAATTTTTCCCGAAACTGATTCACGAAACCAGCCCAAATTGTGGGAATGGCGTGCTGTTTTCGGTTTTCGTTTCACCCACCCGGCCGGGTGGTTGTTGTTGTGCTGTTGATAAGTAAAAGCAATGAGATGCTACAGTTGGAAGACCAAAATCAACATCTTCCCAGTGCGCGCGACCATGCGGGCCGTCGCATCAAATGATAGAGCTCGTTAAAATAAACATGTACGCTCCTGTCCTGTCAGCGATATATGTGCGTTGCGCTAAAGAACGCCGGATGCGGTTGGGTGACAAAAATAGTGTGGGTGGGTGTCGGTGTGTTTGTTTTGCGAGCGGCATTGTGTACGTTTGCCGTGTTTCTGAAAAGCGCAAACGCAACGCTCGTGTTCGCAACACAACAACGTCTCCCTGTTTTCGAGAAGCAGCAGAGGCATAATGCTGCGTTAGAATTTTGCGTTGAAAATGTCGGAAAAAAATGGGAAGAAAATACTCCCACCCTCCCAAGGGCCGCTCAAAGCAATGTGTGCGAGTCCCATGTGCTCCGCTGTCTCATCTGCTTCTCTGCCTGTTGTATCAAAGCGTCGATTGGAGTTCATTTTCGTTAAGCATCGCTTTGGATTCAAAGTTTTTTTTCCCTCCTACTCTCGCTGTCGTAGTATCAATTCCGAAACCCGTACCATAGCGTGCGACATCTGCTGCTTTGGCTTACCCCTGTTTTGCATCTTTTTACGTAATGCGACACCATCATCATCATCATAATAAAGTGCCAAAGAATCGAATCCCGCTGGTTTCGTACCATGAAACAATATGCACTTAGCAGATTTTCATTTTCCACTATCCGGTTCCCGCGAGGTGGGAATTTATACTTAAAACCATCTTCCCGCTTAATAGTTACAGCAGTGAGCAAGAATAAAACAGTGGAAAAGTAATGCATTCAACTTTACTGCACGATGCTGTGTTGTTCAACATTTACTAAAAATATAGATTTACCCACGGCCCCAAAATTATGCGGCCCAACGTACACCGGGCACAAAGCATGATAAAGCAGGCGCTGTAAGGTAATGTAAACAAGCTTTAAAAATAATCGTCAAAGTCCGAGAACTTAGTGTCGATAGTTGCCCGGCGAAGGCCGACACATTGACAAAGGATCAACCCCTGGGCCTCGGTTTTGTGATACCAACGTAGCGATCGGGTTGTCCTGTGGCAGAACGCGCGTGGCAGCAGCATATGGCGACCCGTGCACGGCGGCGATATGGAATTGTAGTTTTTACGGATTATTTCGGAAGCAAAATATTGTCCCGATCAGCACCAAACGAGCTGCGGTGGAATCGATTCCACTTCATCGCTGCCACCGGTTGCTGGATTAGGGCGGATTATTTTGTACGATAATGACACCCCCAGTACCATGTGTTGCCATCCCCGGCATCATCGCATATGAGAGTTTGAGAAAGAAATTTGTTTCGAAGATACTTGGTGTCGTATATTTTAATAATTATTATCGAAGTAATTGTTTTAGTATCCTCGAAAATGTTACCTTAGCGTCTTTTAGACGATGTATTTCTTAATCGAAGAAAACGATCATAAGTTTACTATGTTTTTAATTTAATTTTAAGAATTGAAAAAATGAATGAAAAAATTATCGTAATAATTCAATTCATTTTATAATTAAAAACTACTTTGATACAAATATAATAGATCACTCTACTGTAAGAAGTATATGCACTGGGGAATAAACATCGTAGAAATGAAACTTAAAAAGATTTTGAAGAACTTTATTTAAAACTCTAAATTTAAACTTAATTCAAACGTCCTTACCCACAATTTTACCATCAAAACCGAATATGCACCAACACTTTGAAAAATTTACTCTTACAAATTTACTCTACTACGGTCCTCTTTTACGTTTAACGTATCAGGTTTAAAACATACAACTCATGGAAATTTTCGATTCGTTTCTGTTTGATTTTTTAAACAACCTTTTAAACGAAAATTCATGGTAAGAGTGGGGAATGTTTCGAATGAAAAAGTGTGTGCTATCGTGAAAATAAATTTCACTAGAATTTACAATTTTCAAGTTTTCCACTCTAACTCTACTCATCCTACGAAAGAAACAACTTTTAAACATCGTCTGTTAATTTTGAAAACATTACAAAAAAAATTACTTATAAAAGCTATTCACTCAATGTAACAGCTGTCATCAATAAACATTTTGTTATAAGATTTTGTTGAAACCACTTATCATTACTAAACATTGTTGTACTATTTCTCTCTTTGTTTGCAGATGATTGTCAATTGAATGCTGGATCGAGGCCAAGCAAGCACCCGGAATTGATACTTTAATCGAAGAATTAACAATAAAGCTTATCTATGAGAGAATATGAAAACTACATAACCATCAGTTCATGCTAAAATAAATCGATACAAAATCTGGTGCACAAAATCAAACGTAGGCACCTTACCCTTTCACTGGAAATGGCAAAGTCGCGATTACATACAGTTTACGACACAGCAGTGGAGCGTTGGAAACAGCTTATATTATAATCCTACAGCATGTACTTCACAACCAAAGTCTGTGCGGTGGTTCGATGATGCATTGTATGAATGCGCCAGTTTCGGTCAGTGTTCCAGAGAAAGCTAAGGTGAAGTCGAAATATTCCGTAATTAAAAATCGAAACTAGTACCAGCACGCTGCGTATAGTGTTGTAGGCCAAGAAACGCAATGCCAGAACACTCATCTTCTGCAAGCACTCTATGGATATATTCCGAATGACAACGACTTAGAAAGAATTTATGAACAAGCCAAGCGGTCCGGAAGTTTGCTACGTGTAATACCAAATTCTCCTACTTCTGCATACATTCTGAATGGAATTATGAGCGCTTTATATGAGAGTAATTTATTGTCAACAGCACCCTTTCAGTAAATTAGGAATTGAAGAAATCATCGTAAAAATATTTAATATTCTCGACTAACGCGTACATTATATATGTACACACTACATGTTAACGAATAATCAAAAAGAGTGGTAGTAACAAGAAATGAAACTACTCGCCAAGTGTTGTGTGCATAAGTTTCAAACAATCCATTGACGAATCAAATCTAAATTTTCTTCAATTACACACTTCTACGCTGTCGATTGAACAATGAGTGTTTGAATGTGGTGCGTGTGTGTTCATGTGTCGGTGTACAATACAACTAATGCGAGTGTATGTGCTTATGTGTGATTTTTCCGCCTAAAATATATGTATATGTATTAATCTCTACCGTGAGCGGCCAATGGATCGCGCAAGGATTAATGGCAGATGTGAAATACCCGCAAGGTGTGGCAGTGAGAGCGCTTGAAAAGTAATAACTAGCAGCCATTTTCATTGCCGTTGATTGTCCTGTCATTTCGTCTTGTTAGCCATCATAGTTACCGGTGGTGATTGAAATTCGTACACACGAGTATTTATTCGTCCGTTTCCACGGTGACGTATCAGCGTGCGTCAGTTAGCACGAGTGGTTTAACAGCGTGAGTTGAATACGTGAACATCAGCGTGGCCAGTGCGTTTGTGTGTGTGTGTGTGTCTGTAAAAGTGAGGGTGGTCAAGCTAGTTTTGTTTCACGATACAGTGTGCAGCAGCGTCCTTGAAGCTTGAAAACCACACCAAGCATACAATCTCATCGTAACCACTATTGCCGACCGTGTGCGTGTGTGGGTTTAGTGTCCCATTCGTCCTGTTTGCTACAAAAACCTATAGATCGGTTCAAGGAAGCTTCGGTGCAACGGCTTTGAGAACGGCGCCATTCAACGAAGGTGCCAAAGGTGCCGCCTTCCTGCAGAAGGAGGCTCCGCATAGGCGCTAGGCTGCCAGCTGCAGGCGATGCACCGGTTTGCGGATCGACCGTAAGTACAACATTTTTTTATTGTTTATTTCATCCTACATACTCTGTTGCGGTAGATGTGACCATGCTGCGACGCTACTGAAAAGTAGTCTAGAAAAATACACAGCGGCATACGCATCCAGTCCCTCTACCGTTTGTGCGAAGGAGTTTTGCACTAAACGCACCACCACGTGCACAAGTTGACCCATTTGATACGAATCTTTCTCCGTGAACTTGGATTCAAACTGCCCCTGGCAGCCAATGTGCAGCATTCTCAGGGCGTGGGTCATCAGCTTGGCAAGTGTTCCTTCTTACCTTAGCTGGCGCCATAGACCGTCAAGGATTAGTTTCGTTTCAGCGGAAAATTTATTTCCCCACCGAAATGACTCTCAAATCCAAATACGCATCGCAATGCCACACTGCCTTTGGCCAAAGGTTGAGTTTTTCAATCTAAATTCCTAGGTCAAGTTACGGCACTTCAAAATGGCGTATGAATAGACTTTCTGTGCGGTGCTGCTTTGCATTGAGCGTTTCTTGCATGTGCAGAAGCGTTGGTACTTCCCAAATTGTTCCCATTCTCGTTGTACTTGGCTGCAATGCGTCCAATGTTGGGCGTAGCAGCAAAAACAAGGTGCTTGACGGAATTCTTTCGCCTCTGGCATCCATTCCGTTTCACCTTACTGCTTTTTTCATCTGAAGATACGAAAACCAATTCGCTTCAACATCGGTTGTTTTGAAGCCTGTATTGCATTGCAAACAAATTTTTTATTTTTGTATATTGGTTTAGAAATAAATACTCTTGAAGCACTAAAGTCGAGGCTTTAAATACTATATATTTAAGTCGAGGCTTTAAATAAAATACTTTTATTTAAATACTCGTTGGTTATGTATTTTTCTCTGTATTATCATTTCCATGCATTTCTTTCACTATTTGAAAACAATTTTTATCACTTCAATACATCTACATCAAATTTTCGTATGTTTTATTCAAAACGCTTTGAATCATAGTACTAAGTGAATAGTTTTAAATAACATATAAAAAACGTGTATCTGCTAGATGGAAACATACGTACAAAATGTTTAATTGATCTTTTTGTTTCGCCTTTTTGTTTCGTTTATTAGCAATTGTTTTTGAGTTTCTTTTCGCTCCTCCACTTGGGATTTCTATTTCGAAGCCCAACAACGCATTCGGCGCTGGTTTGTTGCTCAACACCGTTGGCACTGTGATTCCCCCTCCCATTTGCTGCAGAAGCTATGTGGGTGGTTTCCATTTCGATTTCGTCACAAACGGCAGCTATTTTTCTCCACATGCTCGCTTCATATTGAATTAATGGAGAATCTTTCGGAGAAAAGCCTCTTACCGAATTGATTTTATTACGTCCTTCAAGCTTACGAAATTGCGCGCACAGAGGCAAAATTCCGACTGGCAGCTTAACGGTAGCACTTTTCCGAATCATGAGGAAACGAATCATGCCAGTTCTTACATGGATGTTGTTTAAAGAATGGAGGTTCGGTTTTCCTCTTGCTTTGTATATATTTATTCTAATTTGTTTCTGTTCTACTCCCTTGGTTGAGTGTTTCCCTTGGTTGAGTGTATTTGTTGAGGAACTCATCAACCCAATGAATTGGTTTTGTTTTTAAAACGCTTTCCATTTTCAAAACGTTATAGGCCTTAATAGTTTCAATAGCTTACATAATCACGATTAAAAGTTGGATGTTTTGAAATTATGTTTCCGAATCATGAATTTGTAATAACTAAATTATTCAATGGATGTCATAAGCAATCCGCTTAAAACACGGATGTTTTTATGCTTTTAGCTTTTACCACTATTTTAGTACATCTTAATAAATAAAACATCCAAACACGATCCAGTTTTTATCGATTGTTCGATGGATAAATTAGTTTCTATAGACTTTTTGTTGCGAAATTTCTCTCGTGATTCCAAGTGCTACGAAACAGGCGATGGTGTACTATCAATGACAATGAGTATTTTAAAACCTTTCTGCGAAGCCTTACGGCTTGTTCGCAATTCTAAACTTGGCTCTGAGATGATTTTCTTCTGGTTTTGACTACAATTCGGGGGTTTATCTTTGAGTTTGATAGCTTCCATTGTATGTCTCTTATCGTTTTCTACGCTTTGATTGTCTGTCACTTTTCATTTTCGTTTATATTTTATAAATAAATTGAAGAATCTTTGCTAACGAAGCAAATAAGCAATAATTATTGTTTGTACTGTAATACTGTAATACTGTTTGTAATAATTGAAGGATGTCTAAGTAAATCATTTTTGTTAAAGTTAAATTAAGAATGATGTGATTTTCTTTTTCGTTTTAAACAACACAATTACTATTTGTGAGAAAAAAAATCTTTTTATTTACATTATTTTAGAACAAAATCAAAATAACCATGCGCCTCCATTTCGTTTACGTTTGATAGATGGGTTTTGCTCTATCCATTAATTGCGGATGTCAGAAAGCAGTGTGCGCCCATTGTTGTTCTATCAGCTATTCTATTCTGTTAATATGAATAAATCATTAACCATGCGGCCATCCAGAAAATATGGTTACAATAAAATTAGATTTCTGCTACAGGTCGGTCAACGTTTCGAGAACCTGAAACTGTTTTCATCCACTTGTTAGTGGAAAAAAGATTTTGTTCGTTCTTCATCTTTTCGCACACAATGTAATGCCAACCATTGCTCATCTGTCACCCCAGCTGGGAAGGTGCCATCCGGAAACGATCATGAAACATTTCACGCTGAAAAATTATTCATCCAAGTCCAGGGAAGGTACAGCCACAGCTGGAAAACACTAATCTCACTCTCCAGTACTCAGCGCGTGTAGAAAAAAGTCACACGCTTGATGCTAGGGCCTCAAACAGTGCCTCGTAGCTATGCCGCTGCGTTCTAAATTTATTGCATTTGATTATGTTAATGAGAATAAATTATTTTCATAATGATCCAGGACGATACGCTCGACGTACGACCGTTTGGTCATAACAGTTCATCTGACAGGGCACCAGCTGGTGGTCATTCAAAGAGATTGGTTGTGGATATATAGTCCATCAGCATGAAATCAGATCATTATATAAAGCACACAGACCAATGATTAAGGTGTAGGAAAAAAAAATACCACAGCAAAACTGAAAATTTAACACAACGGAATAGAGCATCAAATACATTTTAAATCAATTAAAGCATAAATTTAAGACACTCAAATTCCCAACGATACATTAGCTAGCCACTCCTCTTTTAATAAACCCTAACGTTTTCGGTCGAACAAATCAATCATTTATCCGAGGACAAGAATTCCGAATCAATTCAATCATGGATTATCACACGACGAACAAATCTGCACAGAAGGACTTCTACTAATCTTTTACTAATCTTTTTACTGATTCACTTCATCGCGATTCTTCTGTGGATTTTATTGTGAACCGTTTTCTCTTATCTGCCCTCTAGATGGGTTCTAAAAATGCCACCTTTAAACAGATTTCATACAAATTGCACTGGTGTCGATAGATTGAATAAAACTAGACAATTGTTTCATTCTACCAAGAATTACAAAGCGGACGTCAAATTGGTGAACGAGTTTAAGAGTTAAATTGTGCATTTTATTGAAAAAAAACGGAAGAATGTGGTACGAGGAAATATAAAACAAAGATTATTATGAGCCAAACTTTCCCCTTATATTTAATGGAGCCTGGCTTTTTTCTTCAAGTGATTTTTGAGCAAAAGAAAATTTGATACGTATTCAAAAAAAAAGTCGGATGAAAGAGATAAGTCATAAATATTGTACTATGCACCAATAAATGCATTCTTCTAGCTTGAAATGATGTAGATTTAAGGTTTTCATATATTTTATACTGTTTTCGTCTACGAACGTTATCCACTGTCTATTGAAACCAACTCTCAAATAGTTCCACTGTCGAGAGCAGTTAATTTATCACCGTCGATAATCCCTCGAGCAACACGGTGCTCGTGCAGCAACACAAAACCGCTTCGTTGGGCGTTAACTGTGGTGATTTGTGTGGATTTGTGCGTGAATCGCTCGAATAATTCGACTTGCGCCTAAATTTTCAGCCATGCATGATCAAGTGAATCAAGCAGCACACAAAACAAAAAGCATTCGCGCACACACACACACACACGCACACACGTACATAGAAAATGGTCTTGCCGGGCCGGAAGCAATATATTCCAGCGTGAGCGAGTGCCCGACCGTGGCACAATCGGATTCACAAATCGCTGCTCCCTGCGTCGAGATGGATGCTTAACACAATAATGGCTCAATGCTGCAGGCACGCTTAATGCGGCATGGCTCGGCACACGCCATCGATAAATTTATCGCCGCATCATACATATTTAATTTACGCACAATCTCACCGTCTCGTGGTTCGAAAATCGCTCTAAATCCGACGTCAGCTTCGGGGGACGGTCGAAAATCTTATTGCGATTTCCCCATGGCCCGCACGGTGGCCCGCGTGGCGCTATTTCGTACACACCGAGCCCGGGAGCTGGCGGGTCACTGTGTCGGAGGTGTGGAACGGAACAAATTGAGATGTACGAGTGTGAATTTTATCACACGATCTTATCTCCGCAAGCCGAGCGGAAGTGCGATAGATTGTTTCATAAATCAAAGGCTGGATCATTACATCCAACGTTGCTCAAGGTGTCGAGGAGAGTGCCGAGGCCTAAAAGCAGCGAGTGGATAAGTTTAAGCACATGGTGAAGATTACGTGTGATTTATCCACGAAAGCACTTGGAAGTGTAATACAATGACGACGTTGTGCTAACTAAACTTTAACATTTTTCAAGATGTAAAGAGAGTAAACAATTTATCTTTCGATGAATTCATAAATATCAGTTATGGGGTTGTTTTTATTTAGTTAAAAAAAAAATCACTACCAATCTTATGTGATCAACTATTGTCACTTGACCTTTAGGACATTTCCTGCAAGGAAAGCTTATCAATCAACGGGATAATAATTGTGTTTCATCTTGTGAAGCCTCGTAAATAATCGAGAAACCTTTTTCGGGTGGTAATTTTAAGTAGCCTCCAGTTGGGGTTTGGTGTCACCCACTCAACAGACCTACCCGTGCCCGTGTCCGTTGCCCTCACTAATGAAACGATTGCTTAGCGTATCGCTTCTCGGAAGGTGCGAGCGTTTAATTTGCGCCAAAGCGAGTCGCCGGACTTACCGACCGAGCACATAAATCTCCTCGATGAACCGCAATGAATGACAACCGACTGGAGGAAAATTAATGAATTTGCCTGTGCGTAACGCACGCGCTATGCACACCAGATCCGCTGGAAAACGGAGCATCGCCCCCTTCTCGTCCTGCTCCGAGATCGCTCAGATATGCCGAGGAGTCACGTGTCTGGGTAGCCGCGGGTTGGGTTGCACGTTGCCACATAAATATCCAGCGGGACATTCCCCTGACCGAGTAGTACGGTGAAGGTTTTCGGGGGTTTTTTGGTAAGAATGTGCCTGCGACCCGTTCGGTGCGGTTTGCGGGGAATCATCATTAATCATTAAGTTAGTTCCAGTGCGCGGCTAGCCAGAGGCGGGATTATGGTCTCAAAGGCGTACGAGCGAGATTGGCGTGCTACCTTGCTGCGACCGGCACAGACAGAAGCTATCGTTTTGACGGTGAGTTTGCAAACAGCAGCTGAGTACAGTAGCTGCCTCGGCCAAGTCGAGTACCTAGAATGTCTGTCCCAGTTCGAACACCGTGTATGCTTGCGGTGCCCCAGAGCAGGGCGCTTTGTAATTTGTAGTAGAAGTTTCGGTCATCCCGGAATGAGTAACAGCTCTACGGGCAAACACAACATGATGCCACTGGTGCCGGCAATAATCATTGTTTGAGAAGTGCGATTTATTTGGGTTCGCTTTCACCGGGAGCCAGTTTCAATTAGTGCAACTTTCTATGCATGTGCAGTTGGTGCAAGGATGTTGCCCGAAGGTACTCCAGAGACATCGTCGTGTGCCCGTGGGCGAGCCTTTGGGTGCGGTAAGACAGACGGCAGCCTTTGTTTAGCAGCCTTCAGTCTCGGCTGTGCACCGTGCGAGAGTGCAGAAGGGTTTTTGCATGCGACGAACGCAAACGTTCCCACACGATCGGCTGCTCGTTCGTTATGCAAATGGATCAGATCTCTCTACCGACACAGACACACAGTATGGTCCGGTTAAAGAAAGTTTGCCCGAGTCGGAAATGAAAGGCGCGCATCCTTTTGATTATAAGCCTCCCGTTTGCGTTACACACCACAAGCCAGCGCCGGAAAGCGTTCGGTCGGACCGAGTGGGACAGCCGAAACGTTCGGGCGCATTGGCTCGTGGTCAACATTCTGCGGCATAAACTTCTTCCTCTTGCTCGCATGCGGCATATTTTGGCCGGTAAAATATGTGTTTTGCGATCGGGGAAATCGTTCGGCTGCCGAAGAAGGGGGAGAAAATGAAAAGAAACTGCAACAATTTAGGGGCAAGCAGGAGCGGAGAGTTTGCCATGGGGTTCCGAAATTGTCAGACCATATGCCAAACGACACGAGCCACGGGTTGGTAGGATTTCGGAGTGAAACATAATAATATATTTGCTGAAGATTGCCTTTGCCAGTGCTGCAAACGGACGGAGCGGTTCTCGCACAAAGTGCAAGCGATACTTTCGCAAGAGCGTCTGCGTTTTAATGTGTGGCACGTTGAGCGGCACGAATGATGATTTAGAAATATGCTCATGCTTCTGCAGCATAATAATTGGATCTTGTACCAACAATGTTATGTTGCATTTTTTTTTACAAAATACAATTCTTGATTCTTGTTCAGAACGAAAGAAAGTTAGGCAGTGAAACAGTGATGCAAATAAATTTCCTTCGTTATGTTGACACTCACGCAATACAGAAGTTACATTAGTAGTGACTTTAAGAATATGCTAGTACTTAGATCGTAAATGAAATGGTATTGTACTAGTTAAATACAGCATTATTTGAAGGTATGGGATTTGCGTGTGAGATTTAAGAGAAAACCAAATGTTGATCATTCGTGATAGTGAGACAGAGGCAGACGAACGAAGAGAACGGAAAAAAGACCACAGGAGAATGAACTACCTATGATGAAAAATATCTGCATGATAAAACCTACAGAAAGGAATAAAAGAAGAGGGCATAATTTATTATGCAAATCAAGCCACCAGTCACACACAAGTTGTTCTGAGAAATTTTGAACCAATTCCTACCATTCTTTCTGCAGCAAGCACACGAGACGAGCGTGGTGCATGAAGGAAGCCACTTACCTGTAGTGTGTTTATTTGGCTTCACAGCATCCACCCCTAGGCTGATAAACAACCCGCAGCCCGTATTGGTTTTATTTTCTCCCACTTTTACTCCCTTGCTTCCGTGAGAGAGTTCCACCGGCGCGGGCCCGTGCCGGTTTTGCTGGTAGCGTTTTTCCCTACGGGCTCGCGACCGATGCCAACGCCAAGACCCTCTCGGTAAAAGAGCATCCTTTCGCAGCTCCACTGCTCGGGTCTTTATTCCTCTCGCGATTAAAGTAACCATGCGTGCAGGAGAGGTAAAATGTGAAAAGCATTGCTGCGTTGTGCATGATGTCGGTGTGGGAATATGGTCACTGCGGCTGTTGCTCGCTTCATGAGGTCGCCCATGAGATGGCCACGAATCCCACTGCTTTTCACGTTTCCGAAAACTCCCTTTCCGTCAACAAATGCGCAGCAATTGGAATGGTGGATTGGGATGCGTGGGTGTGGAAAAGGAAAAATAAGGAAATGGTGCGTTCATGCAAAATAATAGAGCGTTCATTTAACATTTATACTTATTGATTTTTTCTCTGCATGAATCATTCTACCACTTTCGTTCACTCGAACAAAAGCGCGGTAAGCGCTTGCTGGTCTACAAACAGTTGGTAAAGAGCCATCTGCACATACCACAACACCAAGAGGGTTCATGACACATCGTGTTGATGGAATGGATTGTATAACGATTTGTTTTTCTTTTGCATTGTGATGCAATTAACCACTTTTTATTCATGAAAAAAGTTGTTACAAAGTTTTATTTACAACTCAAGACTTAAATGTTGTTCCTGTGAACCATATTTTACAAGCAAGTTTTTATTTCTTTTTGAAAAAGAAAATTAACTTTCAATCACGTTTCCATCATTAGCTCTACATATTGTTCAAAGTGTGGGTTTGCATACAATACGGCATACAAGTACAATTGCAACTAATAAACCAACTAAGCACTTGATTGGATCCTGACTGGTAGCGATCTAGCAACCGTTCCACCGTGTTAACTTTCACAAGACACGGTCATATTATGAATAATCTCATCCTATTCGTCTTCTTTACCAACAGCTGTTTCTAGCCGCTACGTCTCGCCAATAATAAAGCCGAATCAGCGAAAGTCTTCTAGCGGTACAGCGCTGAATCCAAAAACTCTGCCACATCCCAAAACGCGACTGCTCGAAGTAACCTCATACAGCAAACGTCGTCCTGACCGATTCTAGCGTCATAACTTGTAAACAAAGCATTTTTATGGCAAGGATTATTATTATAACTTCTTTATTACTATCGATGTGTTATGCCCGTTCCACGAGCGCCTAAGCAGGCTTGTGAAAGCGATTGGCTTTGCGATTGGGTTAAGTTACCTAGGGTGAGCGTAATGGCGAGCCTTAACTTTTGGGGCGAAAGCGGCTCGTAAAAATAATGATGATAATGATAATAACCAGGAACCTGCAAGTCTTGGGTTTGGTTCGATGAGAGGCACACACCAAACCAGGGCGTGAGATAGAAATTAAACGTAGTAAGGTTGTTTGTGAGAAATGTTCAGAAATGGAAAATTTAAACCATTGTTTTGGTTTAAATCATTCATGAAATGAAATCGGACCTTTCGGTGATGAACCGTTTCATTTGGAATTGAGATCTATAGTTTTTTTTTCAAATTAGCGTTTCTTCAATTCCATGAAAGTTTCCTCTTTTCTCAATACAAAAAGGCAGACCACTGAGTCTCTCGACGAAATATTTCATGCAATTTGAAGTTTTTTTTCATTGCTTTTCTACTCATTTTTCACATATTTCAAGGCGCTTAAAACTAAACATAGAAAAAGTAAAACTAATATGTTATTACGATAACTGCAAAAAACACAATTTATTTTTGTCAATTGTTATAACTTCACTGGCCTCACCATAATATGAAGTAAAATGTTCTTGGAAATAGCAAGCTCAAAAATCATTTTAATGTCGGAGTTTCTTCTATTCACGGCCTACTATGTTCAATTTATGTTCGTTTTGATTGCTTAATTTTAACGAATCTAGAACATACCATGTTTTTTACAGCAAAAATATGAAAAAGGGTCTTGAAATATTTATAGAGAGAAAATACAAATTCAAGGAAAAAGGAATGCAATACCTTCAATATTTGTCAGCATTAACCATTACAATACCGATGAATTGTGTCACTTACACATACTAAAAATCCCTGAAATTTATGTAAAAAATAAAGCAAAAACAGAACATTGCTTCAAGCAAATTGCTAAATCAAGCATATGAATCAAACAAACGCTTTCGGCGAGCATTGTATCAAATCATTTGAATAGTAGCACCGCTAGCAAGAATTTATTTTATTACGGAAAAAACAACGGCCGTTTGGTGCTGGTATTGTACGTTTCCATCGTAATATTCCAGCTCTTCCAGCGCCCCTTCCGGTGTAAATGCAACTTTTGAGTAGTGTAACGATCTTGCTTTTACTAGTTCGCACGCTCCAAGCTCCACGAAAGAGCACTCAAACCCAACATCCGTGTAAATTCCGACCGACGGGGTAGAATTCCTGGAAGTTATTTCGAAAGTATGGCTTCATCGTAATTATGCCCGGATCGTGGTTTGCGTCGAATGAATTGTTACTGCTAGAGGAGGAATAATTTTCCACACGATTTCCCTCGTTACCGACACGGGGTATTTCGCTGGAAGCCACCGCGCTCGAGTGTAGCACTACCGAATGAAAACAATTAAATTGAGAGCAAAACAAAAAACAATCTAGCAGAACAAAAGCTACGCACCGTTCCGAATATTGCAGGGTAATTTTGCCCGGCTTAGACATCATGTCTAATGCCTTTTCACTTCCCCACATCGGTCTAATCTGTAACTCTTAACAACTTTAGTGTTTTCTCATCCTATCAGCCGTTTTATTCAATTCCGTTACTAATGAACAACAATCACGTGAATAATGATGGGCGAGGATGGTTGCCGTTGTTTTGTTGGGACAGCGAAACCTGAGTGCCATAGTCCTGTGCGCAAGCTCGGCCCACCATCGGCTGGGATGGTTATGCCGCCACCGTCACAATGGCTGGCAAGTGCGCACCAGCGGACGTAACCCATCCACCGGGATGAAATATTGAGATGTTTCTAGAGAACACGCTGCCAAAGCAGTTCCTGCCAGCCACAGCCAAGGACCCTTTGCGCAAGCATCTTTATTTTGATTAATTTTCCCACCACCATTGCCAGATTTGTCGTCGACGTGGAGCGCTGGCGTATCGTTGTTTGTCCTTGAGATTCGTACGCCTTCGATTGTGTGATTTGTGTCATGTTTCACTGGTAAGCAGCGTAGGTAATCCTCATAGGCCACGCAGATTCGGTCAATGATGGTGGTAAAGAGAAAAAGAGAAAGGGAACGCATAGAGAAAGAGAGAAAGAGAGAGTGTGTGTGTGTGTGTGTGTAAAAAGAAAAGAAAAAAACTGTCGCCAAAATGTTAGCCCACCATAAGTCTAGAGAGGCCTACAGCAGTGAGCATCACTACATAGGGAATAGGAAGAAACATCGAAGTCTGAGAAAAATGGCGACAGAGCACAAAATGCGAATACATATAAAACAACATTACAGTAAACGAAGCGAAGTCCTTCGCGCCCCGAGAAAACCCACAAACCCGTAACGGGGTCCAATAAACTAACCTCACTTCCCCGTGGTGGCGTTGCCCTCGGCGTGGAGCACGTTGTGTCTCGGGCAGGCCACCGAAATTGCTCCCCGGGGCGGATTGTGCCTTGGCGACACCGAACCGCCAATATGTCTGCCCACGGGCGGGGAACACACAATGGCTTGAGAATCGTCTTCGGCAGCAGCGGAAGAACGCCGACGAGCAGACGGCGCACTACTGCCACTGAGAGTATCATCCATGGCGGACGCTCATCCGAAGCGCAAAGGAATATAAAATGTATTTTATGATTTTCATCATTGCTTTTTTCCGCCCGTCGCTTCGGCTCGAGCCGCTTGGGAGCGAACAGGGATAGTTGCTGCTAAACGCAGGCCAATCGCTCTTGGGGTCATATTAAACTGAAACCAGAAGCGAAACTGTTTTGTTTTGTTGGTGCTCCACCACCGGTGCGCTTTGTGCGGTGTTCTATTCTTATGGTGGCTTTCATTCGATGCTTTCCATGGGGTTTTTTTATGCTTGATGCAGCATTAAGATCTAATTGAATGGAACAGTGTTTACACTACACTTTTGTACCTTTTTTCATTGATTAACTGATTCGGTTTGATAAAATGATGCGATACGTTCAACATTTATACCGCAGCATGTTATTATTAATTTAGTATCATTTATTTCCTCCCTGTACGAGAACTTCTAACCGTCCTACTGTTGGCAGATTAACGCTAGCTCATCTATCAAATAAAACGAGTGAAATTTTATCTAGCTCCAGGAAAAGTCACCTGACAAATGAAACTGCATTAGAACGTAGGTCCAGCGTGCCTAAAGCCAGCGTGGCACGATGGTCCACTTTCCCGTTACGGCTACCTGGAGCGCAATCAAACATAATATTATTTCCCAGTAACAGCTGACCTCACGAACGGTACGGACGTGCGCCCGTTGAACGATGCGGAACGAATGGCAGTTACGGCGAAAGTGTGAAAGAAAAATGTCAAGATTTATGAATCATGAGAGCGGGATGCGTCTGCGGTGCTCACACAATGATTCTGCCCGGGATAAGCGAACAGTGGCATAGAATCCACACTATCACCGGACGATATGTGCCGAAAGAGTGTCCTTTTGCTAGTTCCGAACAGCAAAGAGTAAAACTCAAATATTATCTGTAGTAAAAAAAATCAACGCCACAGTATGACGAATCTTTTCTGAGGTAGGTTGACGCCTTGCCGAGATGGCAGACAAAAAGTCACCGTCCCATCCGTCATCTGGCCAACGCAACGTTGGCATGTATTGGCTACTGCCGTTGAATACTACGCTTTCCCACCTACGACCGCACACCGTAGGAAGGGTTTTCTTTGCCTTTGGTGGACGCCGGTCGCTTCTTGCTTGTAAAATATTCAACGGGATTTTTTTCATTGGTGTTGCATTTGGCCAAAACGGTACCCCGTTTTTTTATGGCAATGTTTGTTTTCTTGTTTGGGTCGATTTAGCCCCAGCCCCGGGACTAACTTGTCACATTTGCCATCCGTCAAACGGCCTGTGACGTGTGCGTGTGTCTGACGTCCGATAGAAAATGTTATCCATCGTATGTGTGGCATGTAAAAAAAAAAAAACACCAACGGATTGACTTCCGAGGGTTCTGTTTGCTTGAACACCACCATTCTTGCAAACGAGACATGGCTAGATGCGCATCCGTGCTTACTAGCCTTAAGAAGTTGTCATAAACGAATTTAGCGATTTAATATCGTTTAAGAAGAGTGTAGCACGATTATCTACAGTGGGTTAGAAGAATATAAGCTTAGTTGAAGCCTATCGCGTTAAACATGATTTGTTCATGTTCATGCATCAGCCATATCCAGTTTAGAAAATTTGTCCACCATTTATTGTTAATGTCTATAAGTCTTGAAACATTTGGGAGGGAGAGGGGAGAATCATAAAAATAAATACTTTATTTAAAATTGCTTAGTTTTGGAGCACCACAACTTTATTCGCCAATGATATGGTAAATGTAAAATGAAAAATTGTTCCTTTTTATGAATATTATTTGACCATTAAATACTTAGGTAAGATTTTTCTGTTCGAAACCTAAGCTAAAATAAAGCTTAAAGTGCAAAAAATATCGTTGGATGAAGATAACATGTTTCTCGTTTTTTTTTTTTTGTAAATTTTATGGTTTTATGCTACCAGATCTATAAACCACTCATCGTTGAAACAAAAATTCTTGTTATGTTATGTTATGTTATGTTATGTTCTCGTTATGTTGAAACAATTTAAAAATCTGAGCATTTTATAGGCATTTTTTCTATCTCAAATTTAGCTTAAATGTAACAAAACTAATATTTACATTCACACTATTGAAAGGAATTTATTTACGAAAGTAGCCAACGTTTAACAAGTTTAAAATTTTTATACATTTAAATTTTGACTACATTAGATCTCTCATTTCGGATTGAATAACTAAGATTTAAGTCCTAAACAATTTTCATCATTTTATATTGCTCCAAGCTAACATCAAGAGGTTCTAGTATCAAAGAATAATTGAAACGATAATTATAATTTTGGTTTGGTTCATTTAGAACCAATTAACAGTTTTTGTCATAACACCGAAAAACGAAAAGACACAAAACAAACGCGAATTTATGTAACTGTACTGTACGCTCAATCATAATTCCACGTTCATTTGTATATATATATATTGAGAAATAATAGAATGGCTGCAGCATTATTTTTTTTCTTATTCAATGGCTTCTTGAAGTCTGGTATAAAACATTTTATATTTTATTGAAAATGTTCAACACCACCGTTCGGAATTTTTCGTAAGCTGGTTGGAAGAAATTTGCGTATCCGGACAGACAATTAAATTCCTTTGTGGTCTAAAGGTAGATCAAACAGTCTCATCGAAATATGATTTCCACGACATAATACAAATGAATTGATTTATTTTGGTTGTTCCTGTTGCTGTTTCCAACATGAACGGTTGATTTTAATTAGGGTCACCAAAGGCGGAGCGTCACTCAGGAATCAGGCTTTATTTATTTATGCGTATTCATGCTGCTTTTTTGTGCGACGTTAGGTATGAAAATATTAAAGCGTGTATTTATAGACTTCTATTATTTACTCCTGTGTGCCAGTGTGCAAGTGTTAGCGAGTCTGTGTGCGTGCTGTTTAAGCCTTGCGAAAAAAGTGACGAGGGATAGGCATTAATCATACATTTAATTGAATTTTATGACCAAAATTAATGAAACCGCCATCGAACTTTTGCCCGGGTCTCGCTGTGACATATTCCGGCCAATCAACACGGTGGAAAAGTTGATGACGAACCAGGCACCGAATCGTCGGTTTACCTGCGTTTCTTAATAGCGCTGCACGCGGTGGATGAAGGAAAAAAGGATCCGGGAGCCAAACCACACAGTAAAGGTTTTGGGCTTGTAACGAGCGTGGAATGACGGTGGAAAAAAGTGGAAGGATGTGCCGAACCTTTTTCAGATCGTAATTTCCTTTTCGGTTGGGCACATTTTGCACGGCCTCATTTCCGCGGTCGAGTCGCATGGAGCCGTTTTTTTGTGGCTTAATAAATCATCTCGCCACGCGCTTGAGTGATGCTTGACGCGTGAAGATAATCTCGTTCACTGCAGACCCATTTTCGAACGAAAGATACAGTAACGCCGATCTTTTCCCCGTTTCCTTCCACATTTTCACTTCGAAACGGTTTGCACGACTAATGCTACTACTTTAAAGACGTATTCAATCTCTCACATCTACTGGCAGACGTGAACACCAAAGTAGGCCGTCGTAAAGAGTTGAAGTGGTTGTAGAATGTGATGATCCCTTTTTCCCAGGACTCGGGACTCGACTCGGGTGCGCACGTTAACACGCCCCGAACCGGAAGCTAGAGTAGCAATGATTATCAAAGCATCCCGGAAAGCAGTCAACAAAAACAAAAGCAAGCCCCCAACGGTGACGAAATGACAAATTGTCTTTGTAACTTGCAGCGGAATTAAATGAGTGACGGAAGACAAAGCGAAGGCGACTGTTTGACATGATGTTATCAAGCAACGTTGTTGTATAAAAAGAGTTTTTTTGTTGTTGTCATATACCAGCTGAGTTTTTATGAAGAAGGAAGAAAGAAAGGTAACTTTAATTCGTATGAACCGTTACACGCCTGTCACGATTGGAGGTAAAATTTATGTGAATGATATTCTAGATTGGTGCTAATCCAGAAATGAACAATTTCATTACACTTAATTAAGATCAAGTGTCAATGTAGGAGAGCTGTGTATTTTAAGCTTAAAAATGTGTATGAACATTGAAGACTTCACTGAAAATAAAAAAAGGATTGGATTTTGTTATCTAATTTTTGTATAATACTGTTTACTATTTTGACTATAAGCTGCTGTCAAGGATCCTCAAGCTGCGAATTGATAATATTATCAAAGAGCGGCGGATAATCTCGACAGCTCAGAAGTGTAGCAACAAGCCTTGCAACATCTTCCAAGCTGTACTCAGTGTTAAGGAAAGAGTTATTGAGTTGAAGAACAAGAGGAAAAGCGGCAAGCTGATCTCTTTTGGTTTCTCACAAGCCTTTGACCGAGTCGACAGAAACTTTTTGTGGAGCACAATGAGCTCTTTGGGATTCGAGACTAGTTGATCTTCTAAGATTGATTGGTGAACGGTCCTCTTCCCGTATCCTCATAAACGGCATCCTATCCAATCCCTTTCCCATCCAGCGTTCTGTTCGACAGGGCG
Organism: Anopheles farauti; assembly: GCA_000473445.2. Lineage (NCBI taxonomy): Eukaryota > Metazoa > Arthropoda > Insecta > Diptera > Culicidae > Anopheles > Anopheles farauti. The sequence goes on along the minus strand of KI915049.1, from coordinate 3,205,646 downwards.
ATCCTTTATCCATGCACCTCTTCATCCTGTACCTTCATCCTCTCATCACGAGATTAGAAAGCGTATGCAATGATCGGGATGACCTAGTCGTTGCATATGCCGACGACATCTCCGTGGTGAGCACCTCTTCCCGAACAATTGAGCAGGTGAGGGC